>PVKA01018065.1:0-44549 GCA_004027165.1 Ctenomys sociabilis | reverse complement strand
AAAAAAAAAAAAAAAAAAAAAAAAAAAAAAAAAAAAAAAAAAAAAAAAAAAAAAAAAGCCTAAGTCCTGCACGCATTCAAGTATGTAGGAGTACACATGGACTCTGACAGCATAATAAATTATGGAATGAACATATTTAAAAGAATGGAGCAGTGTGGAAGTAGGCTACCTTGTACAACTCAAAGTGAATTGAGATTCTGCGCTGATATTCAGTCACTAATTTGGGTTTCACGGCTGTGGGGCAATTAATTGCAACCCAAGCAACAGAGAGCAGGTGTGTCTGTGAGTTTGAGCTGCTGAGCCTGGTAGAGAGACAACACAACTATGCAGACAATTTCCTGTGAGCCTGTAAGGTGACAATACCTGATTGTACACTTTGGAAGGCGCAATGCCCAATAATTTTTAGTGACCTTGCGGCTTTCCAGATTATTTCCTGAGAACTACCTAACAGTAAATCCCCTAGTGTGATCCATTAGAAGCCTGTCTAATAGTATTTGTGACACTGGTTCCCTGACAAAGACTTAGGAACAAATCTGCCCAGGAGGAGGTGGTCACTCAGGGATTGCCATCAGTGGAACTAGATTAAGTGCTGGTGGCTTGAGGTGAAGAAAATGATATACAAGTACAATTTCTGTCTTGTGTTTTTCTCCTGGTCACCAGACCTCAGATGTAGAGCCCAGGGCTACAGTAGTGGCAAACTTCTGCAGGGACATGGTGCATGCACTACTGACAGCAGGTGGGGCATCAGGGTGTCCACCTGAGTCTCAAAATGTTGTGCTGAAACACACAAAACTTATTTATTTACCTGGCTCAGTCTTACTTTCCTCTTCACTCAGCCCTTGGCTTTGCATGAACATCTAGGATGTTGCCTTTGATTGTTATCCTCCTTCTCCTTCAGCTTCCTGCTTTAGCGAGCACTATTGATAATGAAGTCTGCCTTTCCCGAAGGAGCACCAGTGTGCGCAAGGATGGAGACGTGGTGATTGGGTGTTTCTTGTATCTTTATTTCTATATCTACTATACTGGTATGATTGATATACAGCCCACTAGAGAATTCTACTTCATTCCGTAAGTGTCTTCTTCATTTGTTCAAGATAGGTAATGCGTAGAGATCCATGCATATAGGAACAAATATTTTCTGTAGTGTCACCTGTTCTGTCCACCATTATGTGTACCACAGGCATAAAATTTGGACTATTTTTATGCATTTGAATGTGGGAAGAGAATATTCTCTTTGTTTGCTTGCATTTTTAGCTTCTTGTTTTCACTCTTAAAGCCTGAGAGGTACCCACTCACCCATACTCTGTGGTCCGTGAGCTTTCTCAGAGCCAGATGCAACTACATAGAATTTGGTGACCCTCTTCTTCATGTCTGAGTGACTTAGTTTGAACTGAGTGCTAAGTGGCTATTGACAAATGTGCTCTAATGCAGTAAGGGGTTTTCTGAAGTTTCTGTCATTCTCTGAGTACGAAATTCCTTGTACTCTTACATCTTCTCTTCTGCTATTTCTGCCCTTTCTGTTAGGAGTAACTTCTCCCTGTAAATGTTTAGTTGCTATTTCAGAAAAACCTTAGGGTGCTCCAGAACTCCTGCCTCTGCAAGCTGAATCAGAATAGGAAAAGAGTCATCTGAGAGACTTTTCCCACCCATGTGATTCTTCCTTCGATGGATGTGTGTGTCTTTTCTGTATTCAAATTCTACTGCTCCAGGTCTGATTCCATATAGTTAAAAAAAAAAAATGAGTGTTTCTCTTGGTCAGAGAATTTCAGTGAATTATTTGTGCTTTTGTGATAAAAGATGTCAGTGGAACAAACTCTTACAGAAGATGCTGATCCAGAGCATTCTGGTAGCTGTTGCCCATAGGAAGACTTAAAACTAAACACAGAAAGGTCTTCCTTGCTCCTAACAGAGTGCCATAGTCTTGTTTTCAATATTACATATATATATATATATATATATATATATATATATATATATATATTTTTTTTTTTTTTTTTTTTTTTTTTTTTTTTTTTTTTTTTTTTTTTGGCAGAACCAGGGATTGAACTCAGGCCCTTGCACTTGCCAGGGAAGCACTTATTCCACTGAGCCATCTCCCTGGCCCCCTCAATATTACATATTGATGGGCATCCTGATATGAGTATGAGTCAAAACTCACTATTAGCCTGGCCAGGTCCCAAGAAGATTCTTTCTTATCTGTGCATTGGATGCAGGTGTTTGATCCTTCAGGTACCTGGCCAATTCTAGAGGGCTATGGTCTCCTTGCTTCTGGTCACGCACATACTTGGGACACTGCATTGTTTTGTGTCAACTGTAATTTAAGGGTGCTCCCTGGTAGGAGGACTTAGGGATCTCATCCATAGAGAGGATACTGTGCTGGGACATTTCCCAATCCGAGCCCTAAAAACAAATGAGGAGGCTACTCAGAACTGGAATTGGAATTTCAGGTATGGAATCTCTTCCAACCTGGTGATGTAAATTTTTTCTGTGCTTTCTTTTCTGTGTAATAATTTGTGTGTTGACTAATAGTTCATTAAAGTTTGTTTTATCGTTTTTACCTATTTGTTAGAGGTTTTTGTTATTTGTGAATCCAGACCAATATATTGCATGGCAGTGACTGTAGTTTCTTTAATGCACTGTATTTGGAAGCAAGGCCAGCTGAGTAAAATCCTGAGCTTTCACTTCTGTAGGTGGGGTCTTTACCTTTCTTACACATTTGTTTCATATTGGCCATTAAACTCAGCCCCTTGCACTTGCCAGGCATTCATTTAATCTATGGAGGCAATTCTCCAGTCCCACATTCATTACAATATCCAGATATTTCCTTATATTTTAATTCCCGAAGACTTTGACATGTTTACATAGTATTTGAGACAGGGACTTCCAGTGCTGACTATGTTACCTGCAAATATCTGGCCTCAATAATTGCCTCTTTTTCAGCTTTCTGAGGAGCTAGCATTAGAGGAATTGGTCCTTATACTCTGAATACATGTTTTTCTTTCATCATGTTTAAAAACTTGTGTTCCTACAGGTATACATAATATATAATGTTTAAATCTGATACCTGAAACTGAATGTTTCTTCTTAGTGACAAATCAGAACTATTTTTGAGTGTTTAACTTAGAACGATCTGCTGGAAATCCCCAAAGGCCTGTGAGAGGATTAGTTCTTCCTGTCACTTATGGAAAATTATTACAAGAATTTTGGAGGTGAACCTCAGTATACAACGCACTTAAATGTGGTTTGTATGAGGATGGGAATTCTGTACGGCGAATGGGCAAGTGTGCTTAGAGCTCTCCAGAAGCATAGAGGGGGATCGTGAGGGAGCCCGGCTAATTGCTCCTGAGTGGATCCTATCTAAGGAGAGCCCAGTGAGATCAGAAGACATCTAGATGGAGTGGGGACGATCAGTTATCAACCTTTATCAGATTTCAAGACTAGTTCAGGTATGCAGCGTCTGTTTCTATGTCTGGAAAGAGAGGCTGAAGCATCTACTCTTCTCCTGTCATCTGGTATTTCAACATATGCTCGGAGGCTCGGGATGCTTTTGCAGGTGCCTCTTCTCAAGGTCCAGGCACTGTGAGCTCTGACTGTGGCTGAAAAGAACGCATCTGCTGGTCTGAGTCTGTGTGCCCAGGCTGATGCAGGCACTAGGAATACAACTTTGGGGCCTTGGGAGAGAATTTAGATTCCTGCTAAAATGAGAAGGAATGAAATTTTTGGAAATAAAAAATATTTATAAATAAGCAGTTCATCTATTTCAGATCAACCTTCTATTGAAGAATCTGATTTTAATATGGAAATAATAAAATTTTCAGATATGCAAATACAGGGGACATTTGACTTATACTTTAGCTTTGATAGCACTGTGACTATTTGCACACAATAGTAAACACAGTCAAAGTGGCATTATTCTGTCTCTGGTTTTATCAGTGTATTTTCTTTACATAGTATTATAATATTCACAATCATTATTATTACTACATAATATATCCTTTAAAGATACCATAATTTAATTCTCACTCATTTATGGGATGTTCTAAAATTTGTAATTAATGTCTTCTGTCATTTAAAGAGGGCAATAGGTCTGATACCTAGAGGAATGCTCGCTGATCAAAACTAATGAGCATTGAAGAGTAAAATAGCTGCACTAAAAGTAACATTTTCTTTAAATTATCTTCTGCACATTATCAAACTATATACTGAAACGAAGTGATGGCATTTTCAACTGACTGCTCAGAAGACTAACATTTCCTTGGCTTTTGCATTGGACAGTTGGCCTAAGTTGAAGTTAAACAAGTGACATCACCTTAATAACACGGGCAGGTCCTTTATTGACATTTGCATTGTTCATATGGCTTTCATTCCTTTGTGTGTGTGTCAGTTAATTTGTTTTCTTTTTTCATTAATTTTATTGAGAAAAAAATTGCAATGAGACAGCTTCAGAAAAGATTGGTAGGAAAGTTACAACAGTTAATGCATTATATGTTGTTGTCTTTGTAGCAGTCATTCTTAGCACAAGATGTAGACATGACATCCTGTCTAAACACTATTAGTACAAATCTTTCTTCTTATTGAATTAGGAGAAAGTAGCGACATATCTATCCTAACTATTTTATATGTACAGATCCAAAATAGTCCTTCATTTATATCGCCTTTTTTGTTTAGTTTTGTCAGAGATGGGTATTCCATTCCCATCCAAATACTATAGGTGCATGAATTCAGCAAAATATTCCAATAGAGTCCAGTGGACCACAGTAGCAGTGGGTTATCCACAGGAGTGGCCATGCGTGGATCTGCTGACTTGGGCCTTCCACTGCTCAGCATATTACCGTGGCTTCACTTTCCACACCTTGTTTTCACCCTTTTCTGGTGGATGGTTAAGACCAAGATAAAGCAAGATCTATAGAACAAGAAATGTAATTTTTGTATCTAATAAAGTCAATCAAATCCCCTCAGGATTAAACCTCAAACTTGTGTTGAATAATTATTGAAAATTGTGTTGAACAATTATTTTCAAGTGATTTGCTTGACATTTTGCTTATTGTAAGAATTTCTATATAATCATGCTTAGCCAGAAACCTAGATATGACTGTCTAGGTTAGAAACACATACCTATAATTTGCAGTTTTCTTATTCCTATTCGCACTACATTTCAATGTACAATGCTGGAAATATTTTACTGTTAAGATGATTAATTTATATTCTAACCAAATGTTTAGTATCTCCAGAATTTGTTTTCTGAAAAATATGCATTCACTTGATTTAAGTTGTCCAAATATTTTTCACCATGAATAACACAATTTAATAATCATGAATTTTAATTCAAATATAATAGAAATGATAGATGATAATAAGAAGAGATACATAGAAATTATACAGACAGATGATAGATAGACTTAGATTGACATAGAGGTTTCCTTTTAATAATCTGCCGTATTGATGTGTCTGTTAGTTACTTTTCTGTAACATGTTCTTTTTATGTTCTATTGCACTCCTTCTGGAGATTTCCAAATTTCATAGCACTTTTGTAGTATTTGTCAGTAGTATAAAAAATATCTTTTTCAATGTTTTTGAGTAGTGTCAGTATTCACAAAATGTTTTTATATTAACATATTTACATTATGCTCTTTTTTATGTATTTGGTACAGAGGTTCACTACATAGTTCCGATTTTCAGGGGTCTCCTATTTTCAGCCTCCCAACTCTGGGATTACAGGTGTGCAAAACCACGCCTGGACTTGATGGCTGGCTCAGCCTGCCTGAAGGCGTAGCATGCCCGGCTTCTGGGAGGAGGACTCGAGATTGAAAACTCTTGTCCCTGTGCTTGCTTAAGCAGCTGTGCAGTTGACAGAGCTATCTCACTGGCCCAACAATATATTGGTTTTAGTGCTCTTAGTCTTTCCTGGAATTTTAGGGCTTCAAACATCTCTTAGTATTTATTTTGTTAAGCCTACTTCTATAGCATATGATTTTTCTTCAAAGAACGTTCATTTATCAGTTTTATATTGAAATTCCCTTTTATTTTCTTTTTTGTGGGGGGGGAGGCAGAATGGGGAATTGAACTTTTTTGGGGGGGGAGGCAGAATGGGGAATTGAGCTTTTTTTGGCGGGGGGGAGAGGCAGACTGGGGAATTGAACTCCTTGCATTTGCCAGAGAAGCACCTACTCCATTGAGCAATCTCCCTAGCCCCGTAAATACTTTTTTTTTTTACTTCATTGACTTAGTTTTTGCTGGGTCTGTACCAGGAGTTTTCAAAGTTTTTTAGGTGAATCACCTTATTACTAATGGGATAGTCATAACTGTTTCTCTGTTCAATTCTTTTATTCTTCCCTGACTAGCTGAATATTTATTCTATGACTTGGAGACCACAGAGTAGGGGCTATGGAGGAAGGTCGGTGGGCTAAAGTGCCAGCTTATAAACATAGGTACCCAAGTATCGCTACGATATGATGTTTTCAGTTCCTCTGGGAAAATTCCCAGCAGGGGGATAAGTGGTTTGAATGGGATTTCCAGTTCTGGTTTCTTTAAGGAGTCTCCACACTGATTTCTATAATGCTTGCACCTGTCTACATTCCCACCAGCAGTGGAGAAAAATTCCCTTTTCCCCACAGCCTCTCCAACATTTGTTGGTGGTTGATTTCTTTTTGATAGCCATTGTTTGTGGAGTGAAATATTATCTCAGTGTTGTTTTAACTTGCATTTCACACATGGCTAGTGATGTGGAGCATTTTTCATATATTTATTCGATTATTTTACTTTGTCCTATGAGAAGTGTGTGTTCATCTCACTGATATTTGTTTCTCAATAAAATTATTGAGAAAAATAAAGAAAGTGTCACCTTAGGGTAGTTTAGGGAAACAGAGGCACCAAGGTTCCATCCCTGGAACCACACGCTGCACAAGTCCTGCCCCCAGGACGAATTGAGTTGGCCACAAAAAAAAAAAAAAAAAAGAAAAAAGAACAAGAAACTCCACAACAACAGTAAGAAACTCTGAAGCTAATAAATAAATTTTGTTTCCACAAGTATTTGGGCGGAACCGGAGATTGAACTGAGGTCCTTCTTCTTGCCAGGGAAGTGCTTATTCCACTGAAACACCTCTATGTCAATCTTCATATACAGGTTCTTTTAGAAGCTTCATGACACAACATTCAAACGTGCTTGATTTTTGTCAGTTGTACATACAGCTTTCTTTAAATAAATCTTTAGGAGGGGAAGTATAAGGCAGCTGTTATGCGCTGGAGGGGGGGTGAACTTGCACTGCAGACCTTTACTCACCTTAATTGTGACTCACTGCTTTATTCTTAAAGCATAATATAAATTTTGACTTGGAAGAATGTCAGGTTTATCTTTCATTTTAATATGTATATTATATTTCTAGAGAACTCCATAACACAATTGTACACAGAAAATTTATTCTGAATATACATACCAAGCTTCTGTTAATTCCATAAAAATAAAATATAATGTTGAAGCAACTCTTTCTGGAATCTAGTAAGGACACTACGTTCCTTCAAGGAAAATTCATGCCCCTGCTGATCCATTCATATTGCCTTCTAAAAACTTAATGTTCTACCATTATCTATTGTTATGTAAAAAATTACAGATTTATTGAATATAGAGCCTCCTTGTGCAGTTCAGACTTGTAGAGATCCTCCAGTCTGAGCCTCTGAATTGCGTGGATTAAAGGCATGTACAACCATGCATGTGTTTTGCAGTCTGGCACTTCATATGGTGCTGGAAACTGAACACATGATCTTGCATTTGTCCCACAGGCACGCAGACAGCTGAGCTATTTCGCCAGCCCTAACACCATCATATCCATGCTTGATTATTATGATTAAGTGGAAAGAACACCAACATTCCTGTGACAAATGGTGCTTGACTCCATTGGAACATGATCAATGATGATATCTTTTCCTTAATGTTCTCTGTGCTCTCTACACAGGCTTACACCTACCAATTACCAGAACTACCTGGCCTTCATTTTTGCCATAGATGAGATCAACAAGAATCCTCATCTTTTACCCAACATTTCTCTGGGCTATGAGTTCCATAATTTCATTAGCAGTCATTGGAGGATACTAGAGAATTCCTTCATTTTGCTCACAGGACAACAAGAGATCCCTAATTACCTTTGTAGGAGAGAACACAGGTGTGTAGCAGTACTCACAGAAATGTCCTGGGAAACCTCGGCTCAGATTGGACCGCTGCTGGAGCTCTATAAACTACCACAGGTGAGGGTTGGGGGCCCTGAATCAGAGAAACTCATCCAGGGTGCTTCAGCTACCTGGAAATTTAAGAGTGAAAAGTGAAGCTGATATTAATATCTTTCAAGGTGTATTATATACCAGAATCTAAACAGAAAGACTTAGTGAATTACTTCTAATTCTGTTACATTGTCTTTTTTGGAATCAAAGAGGAAGGAAAAAGAGAAAGCAATATGTTTCCATGATGTCTGAATACATTCATTTGTTCAAATAACTTGTCCTGCGGGAGATGTTGCTAATAATGGAAGGAGCATGTGTTTCTTCCCACAGTTTGGAAGTGTCACTCAATAGACATGTGTGCTTCCCATCAACACTGCAGTATGTTACCAAGTGTTCTTTTCCTTTAAGGTGACCTTTGGCTCATTTGATTCTACCCTGATGGACAGTGGCCAGTATCCTTCTTTCCATCAGGTGGCCCCAAAGGACACGTATTTGGCCCTTGCCATGGTGTCCTTGATGCTTCATTTCCACTGGACCTGGGTGGGCCTGCTCATCACAGAAAGTCATAAGGGTCTTCAGTTTCTCACAGGTATAAGGGCTGAGATGGACAGGAGCAGAGTCTGTGTAGCATTTGTGGGAATGGTGTCAACAGTGGTTGAGTCCTATAACCCAGCTGCAAAGAAAGATGAAATCCTCATGGCAGAGACATCATCTGCCAATGTGGTGGTCATTTACTGTGACACCGACAGTGCGAATGATGTAAACTACAGCACAGTGAAAAATGTAGTAACATGGAAAGTCTGGGTGACAAACTCACAGTGGCATGCTGACCTGGCTGGGAGAGATTTCATAAGTGACCCATTCCACGGGATTCTTATTTTCTCACACCATCATGAAGAGATTTCAGGTTTCAACGATTTTGTCCAGGCAGCTAGCCCTTTCAAATACCCAGAGGACACTTACCTTGTTATGTACTGGTCCAAGAATTTTGACTGCTCATTCTCTGAGTCAGACTGTGCCTTGGAGAACTGTACCCCTAATGCCTCTCTCGCTTGGTTACCTCTGAATAGTTTTGAAATAGCCATGAGAGACAGGAGCTACAATATATACAATGCTGTGTATGCTGTGGCCCACGCCCTCCATGCCATGCTTTTTGAAGAAGTGCAAAGGCCACCGCTCAGCGATAGACAAGTGATGTTTCCCCCCTGGCAGGTAATGTGTCTTCCCTTGGATGGCAGGCAGTGTCATCAAGGTGCCTCTCTCAAGTTGTTCTATGCGCTTCACCTAAGAATCCTAGAACAATCTCTATGAGACACTAGACATTGAGAGCCACCCATTGCTAAGGAGGTGGTTCTTGAGGTGATTTCCCCCTGGCGGGGAAGGAAACATGAGGCCAGCTCCTTGCTTGTGCCTCGAGGAGGTCAATGCTTTTCATGTGTGTACATGTTCCATGTTGTTCTTACAGGGCAGCAGGAAAACTTGTCATCACTTATAAAATTAAACACATTAAAGCTGACTGTTTGTGAACCCATTTTTAAGGTAGAATCTATGTCAATAATAGACAGACCATAGAACTTGTGGGTTTTACATAGTTTGATTCCACATTGATATTTGCCCTAAAACAACTCTAAAGAGTTGTATAAGAGTCTTTCATAGATTTATATTTTCTGAACATGGGTGAAATTATTGAAGATGGTGAATTTCTAGTGGTGTCATATTTGTGTGCTCTAGTGAAATAGATACCAGTGTTAAGATTGTTGTAGGAAAAAGAAATTAAAGATGCTTATGATCTACATGTGACTCATATTTTCCTTCGGCTGGAGCGCTGTTCTCACAGGATGATATGTATTTTTTAGCTGCATCTCTTTCTGAAGAACATTCAGTTTTCCAGTCCTGCTGGAGACTTAGTGAATTTGGATGACAGACAGAAACTGGATTCAGAGTATGACATTCTCAATTTTTGGAATTTTCCAGAAGGCCTTAGACATAAGGTTAAAGTCGGCACATTTTCTTCCCGAGCTCCACATGGCCATAAGATGACTGTGTCTGAGGATATGATAGAGTAGGTCGCAGGCATCACAGAGGTATGTCGCGCCTAATCATGGTGCACTGACTAGCCACAAGGAAACTAACCACGGGCACAGGCGATGCGCCACCAAATTTTTAACACATAACGGTCATATGTGAAAATTCAGTAGCAATAGTAAGCTTTCAATTAAAAACGTCTTACAATATTTTTGATGATAGGAATTATAATATATTTAATTAATTATTGATTTCTAAGTATATTTAATATAATGAAATAAGTTTAACGTGCAACTAATAGTTTTGCTTATGTATGCATACAAATTAAGTTCATCACTCTACCTCTGATGAAGTAAGCAAATATCTAAAAACTTAACAACGCCGGGCGTGGTGGCGCATGCCTGTAATCCCAGCACTAGGGAGGCTGAGGCAGGAGGATTGTTGTGAGTTCGAGACCAGCCTGAGCTACAAAGTGAGCTTAAGGCCAGCCTGAACTGCACAGTGAGACCCTGTCTCAAAAAGAAAAAAAGACAAAAATAAATAAATAAATAAATAAATAAATAAATAAAAATAAAAACTTAACAACATATATTATGTCCTTAGACTCCTCACTCAGTGTGCAGTGATAGTTGCAGTCCTGGCTTTAGAAAAAGCGCTCAGGAGGGAAAGGCTGCCTGCTGTTTTAACTGCACCCCTTGTGCAGAAAAAGAGATCACCAATGACACAGGTAGGAGTGTGTCTTGCAGACAAATTCTCATACTGTGTTATCTTCACTCGATCCACAGGAAATGGTAAAAGTGTTATAGAGGACACCAAAAGTAAAACTCTTCCTTCACTGTCAAATTATTTGTTATAGATGGTTAGTGCCTGTTTGAAAATACACTTTCCTCTGTGAAATGCACTCAAATTCATTTTCCTTTTGTCATTCTTTTTCATCCTTTATTTAATTTATTTTTTGCACTGCTAGGAACAGAACTAAAATTTCCCTACCAGTGTTTTCTGTGCCCATCTATTATTAGGTATTATTACACAGAACATCACCGATTTGCCTCATATTGCCTAAACATTTGATAGACCTTTTGCAGCACACTAGCTATTTGGAATAAGAGATAAGCATCATCACATCTAAGTATAGTGGTTTATTTTGCTAGTTTCATTAAAAGCATTATTCCCTCCAGACAAACCCTGGACATCTAACCACAACTTCTGTGCACCCTCTCCATTGTGAAATTTAATGCAGAGAAGTATTAAAGCACACCCTTTACAACCTTTGGAACCATGGCAAGATTACAGTCAAGACAAGGGCAGGCCCACTTCAGGTTCTAGCGGCTGACAAAATTTTTAACACAGAGCCCATGCACAGAGAGGCTGAGTTTGATTGGACATAGGGGGTTGTTTTTGATGAAAAATATGCTTATAATCCTGCACTGTCCAACGTTTAGGATTAATCCCCGTTCATCAGGAATGCATAAGCCAGTAGGGGCGACAGCCTGTGGCATGTATTGGAGACTATACCACAGAACTTCAAGGATGATATGGACAGAGAATACGGGGTTTAACAAGTGATAATATCTACATGTCAAAAGGGAACATAGGCCATTTTTACATAATAACATTAGTATTATATGAAATATCTCAGATTTGTTAATGCAGATTTGACTTAGATCACATAAGTAAAGTAAGTAATAAAGTTTTATCATTCATTACTTTGTAAAAATAGAATGTTTTATGGATATGCCAGATTCAAAAGGAAAATAATTACAAATAATCTTATATTGAGTTAATCTATATATACAGTTCTGTTCATGTGTCCCTAGAATATTATGGAGAAGTGAGTCATCTGATGCATGGCTGCAGTGCAAGGATCTGGGAGGTGAGACAAAAAGAGTTTAAATCCGTACATAGCAATGGAAACTTAATCACTTAAGGAGATGATTTTTCAAACTAATAAAATTTAAAGTGTTTGTAAATATATCTCTATTTAAATTTCAGCTCAGTCCCACATAAAGTAAATGACACAAAATGAAAGAAAAACTACAAAAAATGACACTTTAGTCCAAGCAACTCCAATGAGTTTCTGGGCATAAGCCTGTAAAAATGATAATAATAAATATAAGCAAGCTACAGTTTTAATTTTTCCTAGATATGGAACAGTGTGTACAATGTCCTGATCATCAATATGCCAACAGTCAGAGAAACCACTGTCTTGAAAAGTCTGTGACTTTTCTGGCTTATGAAGATTCCTTGGGCAAGGCTCTGGCTGGCACTGCCCTGACTCTTAGTGTACTCACAGCTGCTATTCTCGCACTCTTTGTGAAGCACAGAGACACTCCCATCATCAAGGCCAACAATAGGGCTCTCAGCTACATCCTGCTCATCTCCCTCACCTGCTGTTTCCTCTGCTCCTTGCTCTTCATTGGCCGGCCCAACACAGCCACCTGCATCCTGCAGCAGACCACATTTGAAGTTGTGTTCACTGTGGCTGTTTCCACTGTCTTGGCCAAAACCTTTACTGTGGTGCTGGCCTTTAAAATCACTGCTCCAGGAAGGAGAATGAGGCAGTTGCTGATGTCAGGAGCGCCAAACTTCATCATCCCCATCTGCTCCCTGATCCAACTCACTCTTTCTGGAATCTGGATGGGGACAAATCCACCCTACATTGACACAGATGCTCACTCTGAACATGGCCACATCATCATCGTGTGCAACAAGGGCTCCCTCACCGCCTTCTACTGTGTCCTGGGATACCTGGGCTCCCTGGCCCTGCTGAGCTTCACTGTGGCTTTCCTGGCCAGGAACCTGCCTGACACCTTCAATGAAGCCAAGTTCCTGACGTTCAGCATGCTGGTGTTCTGCAGCGTGTGGGTCACCTTCCTGCCCGTGTACCACAGCAGCAAGGGGAAGGTCATGGTGGCCATGGAGGTCTTCTCTATCTTGGCCTCCAGTGCGGGACTGCTGGGCTGCATCTTTGCCCCCAAGTGCTACATTATTTTGTTAAAACTGGAGAGAAATTCTGTTTCTGGGTTCAGAACTAAACATCATTCTGGAATTAAAATGTCTTCTTAAATTATCCAGTCTTATATTTGATGAAGTGTGGAATTTGCTACAATAAATAAAGGACTATCACTTATATATTTAATAGCCTGGCACTTGAATTGTCTATAAGTGTAACAGTTTTCAATTAGAATTTTATTCTAGTTTGTTCCCTTGATTTTATAATGAATCTCATTATTTATGCTGCTGATTATATTATTTTGTCTTGTTTTGTTTCTTCTTCAATTTCTCAACACTGATAACAATTTTCATACACTAACTTTGTTCTACAGATCGATATTTGTGAATCCTCTGATCTATTTAAGAATTTCTTTCTCATTAGTCTTTAATTTTCTGGAATTTACTGTTTACATGCCATAATAAAACTGCTGAACTTAGCATGGTAGAGTATTAAATGTGTATTTTATCTTCGGGCTCCATTTCCTCATGTGTAGTAGGGATTTTCTCTATACATAATTTATGAATCTCTCCATGTACCTTATTTAATAATCCTTTGTTAATATGAATCATGCATCTATGTACCTAGTTTTTATGTTGTACAAACACTATATATAAATCAGAGGGGAAAGGAAACCATACTGTCTGGCTGCACTCACATAGGAATGGATAATCGAGTTCTGATAGCCAGGGAGGACATGCCAACAGACTTTCCCAGGCCACTGGGGTGCAGGAAGGAGCAAAGAGGAGGAATGGAAAAGGCCAGTCTGCTGCTAGTTGAAACACACAGCCCCTTCACCTGTGAGGAAAGTGAATCAGAGTCGTCTGTCACTACTAATTCATGTCGGCTATGTGTGACTTTCAGTGCCGTAAGTAGTATTCCCCTTCAGAATGATCCTTCGTGCATTCTGTTTTCTAGTGATGTCCGATACTGCTCATTCCGTTGGTTGCCATACACTGTGACGCATACATTTTGTCACGAGAACCTGTTTTGTTTTCCTAACACGTTTTTCATTGAAAACAAGAAAGCGTGTATATACCTAATGCAAGAGGAAACCATTAGTTCACTGTACCAAATGTGATAATAAAGTTTCCTTTTAAAAAAGCAAGGACATCTCCACCAAAGTCATAATAAACTCTGAGCATCAGGCCATCGCAGTAAAAGACAAGGAGACTAAGACAGGAAACCAAACAGGCTTTTGCCCACTCAGCACCATGCAGGGTACCAGACCTGGGACCAGAGACAGAAAAGAAAAAGAAAAAAATTGAGGACAAAGAATTCTAACTACCGGTATCCACAGACAACATCAGTGCAAACTTCAAAACACGACAGTATTGTTAGTTTTTAGAGCACCATCCAAATGGCCCCTTTCAGAAATTGGGTAAACACACACAGCACTGACCATACTAAAATCAACCTTCGCTCTTTATGAGTAACTTAAGTCAAACTGCTGAATGCCTCCTACGTGGAGAGAAAGGGCCAGGGTGAATCAAACACCCTGCCACTGTCCTGAGAGTTCCAAGAGGACAGCACTAGGTCGCGGTCATGATCAGAGGTGTGGATCACAGATGCTTAGGATCCTCACACGTGGGAAATTGACAGCCCTGAAATTCCCCGCAGCAATGGGCACCCAGAATGCCACGCCTCCTCCTCCCATTGGCCAGCACACTTGCGAGCTCCAATTGCGTGGGAGCAGTGCTGAGCGGGCGTTGCTAGATCTACAGGGTTCCTCCTAGAGGATGCTGAGGCAGTGCTCTTTTCTAATTTTGTCAGATAACCAAAGATAAAATAAAAAATTGAACTGAAACCCTTTCAGATCAGAACTTAGATTTTGCTTAGAGAATACAGCAGATTGACTGATGAGATAGCTCAATGGTTTAAGCTCCTTCCTGGCAAGCACAAGGTCTGAAGTTCAATCCCCAGTACAAAAATACAAAACAAAGCAAACTAAAGAATACAGCAGTCAATCACAGTGGAGATGGGTGAGAGACAGGAATACAAGTTAACCCTCTTTTTGGGATTCATGGCACAGACAATTACTCCACTTCTGAGATATTTCTGCAAAGGAAACTGACCCTAATTTTGACAAAATGCAATCTCCTTTGAATGTTTTGGATTGAAGCTTTTTAAAGAAGTTGCATTTCAAGACCATTTTCACCTCATAAAGAATGAGATTTCTGTATTATCTTCATAATTAGGTAGTGTTGTTCTGAAGTTTCTACACTGTACAATAAATAATCTGCAAGTCAACAAAGAGAAAAATATGAAGAGAGAAGCAGGCATTGTTTTTTCATTGGGCCTAAGATTATTCCCCTATGAAATGAATATTCTTGCATGAGCAACAACCAAAAGCTAAATAAAATTAATTGTTATAGTTTGTGTCTAGCTGTTCCCCAAAAGCATCATGTAAATCATGAGGCAGACACAGCTCAAGGAGCAACTGTGGATTTGAGGGGCGTGGCCAGAGTACCAGGGCGGGTTCAAGGGGCGGGCAGAGAGGCTTGAGCCCTTAAACCAGCAGCATGAACTCTGACCCTAAACGCCTTTGGCCTCTCAGAGGTACGGCGCCTGTCATCCTGGACAGGGCAGCACCCAGCCTCTCCTCCAGACCTGTAGGGTGGGGCAGTGGTATCTGTGACTGAAGCTGCCTTGGGCAAAGCAGAGATTTTTGCAGAAGATGGAGTCTGACCCTCTTTCTTTAGTAAATCAGGCTACATAATTCAGGCTGTTTTGAACTTTGAAACCTGGAGTTACTGTGTGCTAAATACACATTTCCCTCCCTCATTTTAAGTGTCAGGTATTTGTCTCAGCAATGAGAGAAGAGTAAAGAGTAAGACAGTAATACAAAGATTTCCAAACTAACATTGAGAAGTGAAAGTTCTCTGAGAAGAATATATATATATATATATACATATATATATAATAGCAAAAGTTACCAGAAAACTTACATTAGACATTGTTAAAATCCCTAAAATTCTAGTAAAATGAGAAAAGCAAAAAAAACATGTATTTCATAAATGAAATATTTTAAAACTATCAAAATTACTAAAAAAATTAAAAAGACATAACTTTTATACCAATTGGAAACATTATACTAGTGCTCTGAAATCTATGAAAGTGGTGAGATTTTCAGAATATCAAAGAAGCATGTTGTTTAGAGAAAATGCAACTAAAAATATAGATGCCTCAATGGGACAAATTACAGGAAAGTTACATCCATCTATCATCTATATCCATCATCTCTCTTCAATAGAACTTGCATCGAAATTCACTAAATATTAAATTGTTATTCATGTCGAAGAATAAACTCTTGCGAAAACTGAAATTGAGTGCACGTATTTATCACAAATATATTCCCTAGGGCCTAAGTGCTCTTTTAAATGTAAGAGCAATGAACAGCACAAATATATTCTTTTTAGTGTATTCAGTGCAGGATCTAGAGGTTCTCATTACACAGATCAGTCACAGTGACCCTCACGTTTTCAGTCTCCCACACACTCAGCTTATAGGCCCACGCCACAACACCCAGTCTTAGTCTCTGTCTCAGTGCACCCGGGGACAGACCAGGTACAACACGCTGAGACTCAAACTCCAGTCCTTATGTCTGCCTGACCGGGAACTGTAAACCTCTGAATGATCTTGCTGGCCCACAAATATATTTTCAACATTATACAAATGTTAACAGTATGACATTCATTGCAAATAGAACAGAGAAAGAGGCAAAGGATGGCTTTTATTTTTCCACTCAAGAAGATCATTATCTATTACTGGTTATACACAATTTATATAAAAATACGGATGGGGCCAGCGACAGAGCTCAGCACACTACTGTGCCTTCTCAGACAAGCTTAGTCAAGCATAGGGACCTGGGATCAAAAACCATGCTGTGACATCACCACGTTCAGTGTTAGCTGAGCCAGCCGTAGTCCCAGTTTAGTTGCCCAGGTCTGTAATCCCAGCAGTGGGGTGGGTGAAAACAGGAAGCTCACTATGAGACTGAGCTGTGTAGTGAGACCCTGTCACTAACAAATACATTCTCTATATATGTGATGTTACGATGTGATTAATATGCAAGCTTGACTCTGGATTTCTTACTAAGCGTTTATTTTGGTGCCAATTCAGAAGTAGATTTTACTATTTGATTCAGATAATTCTGCTCTTAGTCTAAACTCTGTGAGAGGAATAATTAGTAGTAACTTATTAAAAATTATGAGCATGATTTTGTTTCAGGTCAAAAGCCTCAGTATATGCACTGAAATATGGTTTGTATGAGGAGGGGGACTCTGAATGGTGGATGGATGAGTGTGCATTTAGAGCTCATGAAGAGCATGGAGGGGATCATGGGGCATTAAAATAAATGCATCCTGAGAGGATCCTAACAAAAGACAGCCTAGAGTGTTCAGAAGGCATCAGACGATAGTGTGGGTGAGAAACTGACCACATATCAGGTATTATCTGATTTCAAGAATACTTCAAGGATGTAAGATCTGTTTCTGCTCCTGGGAGGAGAGAATGAGATACCAACTCTTGTCTTGTACTCTGCCATCCCCAAATAAGCCCAGAGGATCAGACTCCTGCTTCATGGGACCCTGCACCAGAACAAAGCACTTAGAGCTGTCTGAGGCTCAAAAGAATGCACTTGCACTTCTGATTTTCTGTGCTCAGGAAGATGCAGCCACGAGGAGCAAGAGTTTAGGGCCTAAGGTGAGAATTTGCATTCCTGCTAAAATGGGAAAGAAAAATGATAGAACTCTTAGAAAATAAAAAAAAATGTTTATACATAAGTAATTTATAGATTTTGTATCATCATTATGAGAAAAGTCTAATTTTAATACTTTAAAGGATCATATTGCTGAGACATAAGTTGGAAGCAGTCATGTTTGTACAGTAGCCTTGATAACACTCTGACTTTTCTGCACGTGAATATAAACATGCAGTTGTATTACTCTCCTTTTGCTTCCCCTCAGTATATCTTCCTTACATATTACTAGGTATGAATGATAATTATTATGCCTATAGAATTCACATCTTTTCAACCTATTATAATTCATGTCTCACCAATATTAGGATGTTGCAAAATTGCTAAGTAATTCTAACTGTCATTTAAGGAAGTAAATAGATGTGTCATGCTTAAAGGAATGCGCTGTGCTTAAGGCTAATGGATGTTGATCAGCAGGGTTGGAGACGTGGCTCACCCGCACAAGCACCTGTCTGCTGAGTGCAAGGTGCTGAGATCAATTCATAGAAAATCAAAACAGAAAAGGAATGTTGAGGTGCAAAATGGTTGTGTTCAAAATTCTAATTTTATATTTTTGGTTTGGGATACAGCTCAGCAGCGCAGCACCTGCTTCAAAAGCGTGAGTTGTCCCATTCACGGCTATGTATATTTGAATCACATACTGAAATTAAAAAAAGTCTTTTCAAGCACCCTCTCAGGGAAGCATTATTTCCTTAAGCTTTACATTGGACAATTATCCTAAGTTGACATTAAGCAAGTGCCATCTTGTTGATGATAAAGGCTTATCATTTATTAACATTGGAATTGATCATAATGCACGCTTTATCTTAAGAATATTTTATTTGAAGCCTTACCCTGCATCAACTTTTTGTCTTAGCAAGGACTTTCTAAAGATGTTATTTGGTACCAAGAATTGAACAACTTATACTTTCCAAGGAGGTGCTGTGTTGCTGAGCTACATCCCAGGCCCCAAATAGATAATTATAGTTTTGAACATAAACATTTCATGCTTTAACATTCCTACTCTGTTTGTTTCTGTTCTGGGACTTGACCTCAGCACCTTACACTTAACCAGAGAGCATTCCTCTAAAGCATCATGCATCTATATTCCTCCTTAAATGATAGTGAGAATTGATTAGAAATTTTGTAACATCCTAAAATTGGTGAGAAATGAATTAAATATGTTGAAAAGATAGGAATTGCATAGACATAATTGTCATAAATATGGAATAATATGTTAGGAAAATATACTGAAAAAAGCAACAAGAAAATAATACAACTTTTTGTTTATATTTATATGCAGAAAACCCACGGTGTTATCAAGGCTACCGTACAAATATGATGACTGCTGCAAATTTATTTCTGAGCAATATGATCCTTTAAAATATTAAAATTAGACTTATAAGGATGATGCAAAAGACATAAATTGCTTGCATATAAACATTTTTATTTTTTAAAACTTCCTATATTTTTCTTTCTTTTTTTTAATGAGGAATCCAGATTCTCTCGTGAGGCACTAAACTCTTGTTGCTGGTGGGAATATCAGCTGTGCATAGAAACTTAGAACTGCATGCGTGTTCTTTTCTGCCACAGACAGAGCTCACAGTGAGTGAGTCTAGAGCAGGGCCTCCTTCCACAGCAGCCTGATCTCTGAGGATACGTGGGGACAGAAGATAACAATAGGAGAGCAGATAGCTCGTTCTCTCCTCCTAGGAACAGAAACAGATCTTACCTCCTTGAACTATTCTTGAAATCTCATAAGCCTAATACCTGGTCAGTTTTTCATCCCTACTATACTCAAATGCCTTCTGATCACTTTGGGCTGTCTTTGGTTAGGATCCGCTCTGGCAGGATTAGCCGAACTCTCTCATGATCCCCTTCCATGCTCCTGCTTAGCTCTAAATGCACATTTGTCCATCCACCATTCAGAATCTTGCTCCTCATTCAAAGCACCTTTCAGTGTATTCTGTACTGAGGATTTTGTTCTAGCCAAACAAAATCATTCTGATAATTTTCAATAAGTGACAAGTGTAATTAATCCTCTTATATGGTTTATATTTAGAGCAAGATCCCTTGAATCAAATAATTAAAACTATTCTGAATTAGCACCAAAATAAATACTTAGTAACAAAAACCAGAGTCAAACTTGCATATTAAGCAAATCGGTAACAACACATATTTTAGAAAATGATATAAGGAAAACACACTCAGAGTTTAATGACAGTTGCCTGACATGTCACCTTATCAAGTAGCTAAAGCAAAGGAACCTGGAGGTCAGGAGATTGCTCATCACATAATCATCACATTATGTCCCTTTCTCAAAAGCTATGTCAGCACCAAAAATGTATGTTGGGTCAAAATATAAGCAAATATCTGGACATTGTCAGGAATATGAATTAGGTTTGAGACCCTATTTGTAGAAAAAAAAAGACCAGTTTCCTTACTCTTCTCTCCTTGATCCCAAATAAGTTGAAGCCTTAAAGGGATCAGTTACAGCTGAGTAAAGTAAGGACCTGGTTTCACAACAAAAACCTCTAAGTCAAGTGTAAAGTAATATTTATACATGTTATTACATAACACATACATGACTACGCTGAATAAACGAAGCACAGGAAAAGTCACATCATCAGGTCAAAAGAGCTAGTACACCCGAAATTCCAATTCAAGAACTGAATAGCCACTTCATACAGGTTTTCAGGGTGCTGACTTAAAATGACCTGGGCACAGTGTCGTCTCCCATGGATAACATCCCCAAACCTTCTGACCAGTGAGCCCCATTAAGTGCAATTTGAGACAAAAGGACCATGTGACAACTTTATGCATAACCAGAAGCCCTGCGTCTGTACCCCCAAGAACAGGTCAAGTCCATGTGGAAACAAACATCTGCATCTTCTAGACAGATAAAAGAAACCAGCGAGAGCTGCACAGGCTAATAGTAAATTTCTGTTATCAGGATGTTCAACAAGGTTCCTAAATGTGTAATATTTACAAACATGGCACTGTGTTAGGACTAATTAGAATGTGTCCATATTTAGTTTTAACCCTTCCTATGTGCAGGTGCCACAAGAACCCACTACCCGAAGCCATCTTCTCTAAGATTCAAACAGAAGAGCAAACTGAAAATGACATCTGTATTATCCATCACTCATAATATTGAAGAGCACAGAAGCACAGGCAATGTTTGCTCTCTGGTTATCAGGACAGGGTGATTATTCTGAATAATAGTGTATTAGTTCAATGCATGCCATTGTGTATTTTTCACAATGTAAATAACCAGTACAGTGATTCTCAATATGAATGTAATCTTCGGTTATTTTGTAGGAATTATTTTTAGCTTTAAATTGCGACATTGTAGTAATAGAAAATCTGTTATAAATGCAAGGAAGCATTGATTTCTGTAAGGATAAATTTAAAACATGAAAGTATGTACATTTTGAGAAAACATATATTCCCCAAGTTTGAACATATTGATCTGCTTCTGTAAACAGGCCCAGTGTTGGACCCTGTAGCTGAATTGTCTGCAGAGAGGCTAGGTGCAAGACCCAGACAGCTAAACCAGGAGCAGAACACCTACCAGTAGGGCACAGCATGTTTAGTTCCACTGAGCACAGCACGAAGAAGCTCAGCACAGCAGCCAGACCAAAGTAAGGCCCAGCTGGAAAAGTTTGAACTGGGTAGATCTGGACCTGGTAACCTAAGGCATATTGCTAGACACAAATCCACAGGAGCAACACACACACACATACACACACACACACACATACACACAGAGAGAGAAAGAAAGAAAGAAAGAGAGAGAGAGAGAGAGAGAGAGAGAGAGAGAGAGAGAGAGAGAGAGAGAGAAACTGGTAACTGGGGTGAATTAGTCTGCTTGGAAGACTCCAGGTACATCAGCAGTGGAGACCAGATGGAACATAGGAGAACTAATTTAAATACAAATTCCCAATTTAATATACTCTTAGCTAGACAGTCATAATGTTTGCACTTATGGTCTAAAATATAAACCAAGTTGTTATAAAACTTTTTCAGTTACCAAATCTCAGCCTATTATTAATATTGCGAATTATGATACTGTAAATAGAAAACCGTATCTGCCTTAACTGCAAGATGTCTTTTGGATAATAAAATAGGAATTTTCTTGGGTAATAAGTGCACCAAAGCCCTATAAATAAGATCAGAGGACAGTGTCAAACACAAACCATTTTCTGACTCAAACAAGAGAGGGCAAAACTTTTGGATACATGAAAAACAAGAACATGTGACACAGAAGAGACACCCAAACTACAAAGGCCTTAACAGAGAGGGTGTGATCACAGTGATATGAGATACTACTCACAAACCCTCACAAATGAGCACGACAGAAATAATAATAAAAAGACCTCTATCAAATATACAATGACCAAAAGATGGCTAAAAATACATTTTCAGGCCCCCAGGACAACCAGAAAAAATACAAGAGACCCTAGAATACAAGAAATTGGAAGTCACACACCTGACATATCACCAATAATAACATTTAAAGTACAGAAACTACTGCAGAAGTCTTCAGAGGAAATCAAGTCAGAAATAATCTCACAAGTAAAATAAGAAATGATAGCTATAATGAAAAAGTACTAAGCATTTCTAAAGACACTGATTTAAAAAGAGATGAGAATTGAAAAAAATGATGGAAATCATCAATGACCAATACAGAAAAGACATAGAATTTGTGTAACAGATTTAATCAGAGATAAAAAACTCACTTAAAAGTTGTAAAGCCATCAGAACGAAAATGAAGATAGACTTTCAGACCTTAAAGATACTGTAACACCTAATGAAAAACTAAGGAAATATCTCTTAAAAACATCCAGGATCCAGGAAATAATAACACAACAGCTGTAGCCCGATGAAAGATGAACAAAATAAGACTAATAGGCATCAATGAGAAATAAGGAGTCAACACAAATAATACAAAAACAATATGGGCAGAAGAAATAGCAGATAATTAATTAAATGTGGGAAAACCATCAGATATTCAGGTAACTGAGGCATAGAAAATTCCAAGTAATAGCAACCCAATTAAAACCACTCCCAGGCATGTAATAATGAAGATGTCAGAAATTCAGCATAATAAAAGAATACTAAAAGTTGCTAGAGAAAAGAAAACATCGCATTTATGGAAAATTGATTAGAATAATCGCAGATTTCTCCTCACAAACCACGCAGGCAAGAAGAGCATAGAGTAAAGTACTCCAAATTCGAGAAGAAAAAAAATTCCAAGCCATTCCTGCATAACTGTGTTTAAAATTTAAGGGACAAGTGAAATTTTTCCACAACAAAGAACAACTAAAGAATTTCATGACAACTAATTTCATGGCCACCCCACAGAGGACCAAAAGAACCACAGCTCAAAGAATGAGAATGGAATGGACCCACCAAAGAGGGCAAATGATTAAACACAGTAGAAAAGTAGATAACCAACAGCAGGAAAATAATATGACAAACATGACCATACACTTCAATATTAACCATTAATGTTCATGGGTTCAGTTCACCAATTAAAAGAAATATATTTGCAGAGTGGATTAAGTAACAAAATCCAAAATATGTCATACACAATAAACACATTTAACTCATAATGAAATCTACAGATTGAATGTCAAAATATATGAAACAATAATACACACCCCAGGACCTCAGAAATAAGGCAGGGGCAGTAATCCCATTGGCAGATAATCTGAACATCAAACCAAGAATGATAAAATGAAGTAAACAATGGCACTGCATACTTGTTAGGAAGAAAATACAAGAGGAATATATATATATACTCTTTTTTTTTTTTTTTTTTTTTTTTTGTCTTTTTGAGACAGGGTCTCACTGTGCAGTTCAGGCTGGCCTTAAGCTCACTTTGTAGCTCAGGCTGGTCTCGAACTCACAACAATCCTCCTGCCTCAGCCTCCCGAGTGCTGGGATTACAGGCCTGCGCCACCATTTGAGGGCACCAAATTTTAATCCAAGTTGTTATAGTCTTCAAAAAGCTTATATTCAATACTACAATTTTAATAGGGGGTGTTAACACCTCCTTTTATAAAAGAAAGATAAGTCCAAAATTAATAAATTAGGAAAGAGGGAGTATAACTGAAGCAAACCTTTGAATAAATGGATTTAGTGGACATATACAGAGTATTCCACACAACAACACCTAAATACACATTCTTTTCAGTGGCCCATGACACATTTTGTAAAATATACCATATGCTAGTTCATATGTCATGTGTAAATATATGCAAGAATTCAGAAATCATCCAAAGCATATTATCTCACCGCAGTGTAATGAAATTGTAAATTAATGATAAAAGTAACCACAAAAACCAATAAAAAAGGACATTAAATAACACCCTCCTCAGAAAACAATCAGTTACATATGATATTAAAGAAGAAATTAAAATACATCTACAATGAAAATTGAACCAGAATTTAATGGAAATGTGGGCTGCAATGAAACCAGTTGTTAGACTCAAGTTTAAAGATCAGTGAACTCATGAAAATAAAGCAGAATGAGAACAAATAAATATTGTAATTCTATACTTCAAGCTTCTAGAAAGAAAAGAATGAACCAAGCCCAATGCCCAAAGATGGGAGGAAATCATAAAAGATCAGAGCAGAAATTAATGCAAATTTAGACAAAGAAAGCAATAAAAGAATTAATGAATTGAAAAGTAGGTAATTTGAAAGACTGAATAAAATTGATAAACTCCCAGCTAACCTCACTTAAAGAGGAAAGAAAAATCGCAGATGCAGGCAATAAGGAATGCATAGGGCAAGCTTACTACAGATCCTGTCGAAATTTAGAATCACCCTATGAGCTACTTTGAAGATCTCTACTGTCGCAGAATCAAAGTCTCAGAAGAAGTCAATAGATTAATTGATAGGTAAAAATTATCAAAACTAAATCAAAAAGACATAAAAACTCTAAATACCCTAATATCGGCCAATGAAATTGAAAATGGAATAAAAAACTTAACCTATAGGAAAAAAAAGCCCAGGTCCTGATGGATCCATGCCTGAATTCTAAAAGAAATCTAGAGATTTAATCCCAAAACTCCTCAAACTCTTTGATGAAATTGAAAAGGAGGCAACACATCCAAAAGCATCCCTGGAGACAAGTGTTATACTGATACCAAAACCAGAGAAAGATTCAACCTAAAAAGATAACTACAGGCCAATCTTTACTATGAACATCGATGCAAAAATACTCAATAGAATCCTAGCCAATAGAATAAAGCAAATCTTCAAGAAGATTATACACCATGACCAGTAGGTCTTATCCCAGGGATGCAAAGATTGTTCAGCATACACAAATGTAAAGCATAACAGACTATACTGAAAGAGGCAAAACTCAAAACCAATTGACAGTCTCAATTAATGCAGAAAAAGCTTTTGATAAAGTCCAAATTCATTCATGATCAAAACTGTACAGAAAATTGGAGTATTGGTCTCTGCCTCAATCTGATTAAAACCATCTATGACAAGTCAACAGTCAATATAATTCTAAATGTGGAAAAGTTGAAATATTTTACACTCAAATCAGGTACAAGACAAGAATGTCCTCTATCACCAGTTTTATTCAGTATAGTTCTGGAATCATTAGCTAGAGGCATTAGGCACAAGAGATATAAAAGGAATACAAATAGGTAAAGAAGAATTTAAACTATCATTATTTGCAGATGACATGAAACTTCCCTTGAAAGACTCAAAACACTCCACCAACAAGCTCCTAAATTAATTATCAAATTCAATAGCATAGCTGAATACAAAGTCAATTCAAAAAAAAATCAATAGCATTACTCTACACAGATAACAAATACACTGAGAGACAAATTAGAGAAACAATGCTCTCACGATAGCATTCCCAAAAAATGCATAGGAATTAAACTGACTAATAAAGTACAAGGTCTGTAAAATGAAAACTGCATTCCTGTGAAGAAATATATGGAACAAAATTTTAGAAAATGGGAAGAAGAAACATTGTAAAAATGGCCAAACATCAAAAGTTCTTTCACACATTTTATACAATTCCAGTGAAAGTAGCACCAACATAGCTCAAAGATCTACAGAAAATATTCCTAAAACTTATTTAGAATTAGATAAGACTTAGAATTGAAAAGGTAATATTGGGTAACAAGGGCAAGCCAGCAGGCACTGAAATTATACTACAAAGCCAGAGTGATAAAATCTGCATGGTATTAGCATAAAACCAGACCAAAGGATCAGTGGAACAGAGTAAAAGATACAGGTGTAAGTGCAAGCACACTAAGCCTTTTCACATGGGCAAAACATATTCACTGGAAGAAAGCCTCTTTAACAAATGGTGCATGAAAAATTGCCTATATACATGCAGAAAAATAAACTAGACCTGTATCTATCACCATGTACTCAACTGAAGTCAAAATGGATTAAAGATCTAAACATTAAAACAGAAACACTAAATATTCAGGAAGAGAAAGTAGGTGGAAATCTTGGAGAAAGGGGGATTGACAGACAGTTTGTGAACAAAAATCAAGCTATCCAGAAAATATTACAAAGAGTCAACAACTGGGAACTACTGTTATTTTGAAATTTCTGCACATCAAATAAAATCATAAACGGTAAAAAGACAACCCACAAATTTGGAAAATGCATTAAGCAATAATCATACAGACAAAAGTCTTCTATCTAGAGTATATGAAGCACTATGAAAATTAGGGCCCCAAAAGTTAAAGACTCTGTACAGAAATGGACTTGTAAGATAAATACACACTTCTCAAGGGAAGAAATGTAAGAGAAAATAATTACAGGAAAATGTTTCCACATTACTGACCATTCAAGAAATGCAATTTGAAACAAAATACTCACCAAAAAAATGAATGGTCATCATAAATAAATCAACTAATATCAAATACTGAAGACGATGGGTGTAAAAAAGAAACCTTCTCCACTGCTTAAGGGAATGTACACTGGTACAACCACTATGGAAATCACTGCGGAGTACAGACTTTTCCAAAATTTAAGATGGGAAATCCCATTCCATTCAGCTGTTCCCTTTCTGGGTATTTTCCCAAAAGAACTGAAAACACTGTACCACAATGATGTACGTGCACTCATGTTTATAGCCGTACAATTGGTCACAGCCAAAGCTTGGAAACAAACAAAATGCCTATCACCTGAGGATTGGATGAGAAAGATGTGGGTTTCTTTTTATACAATGGAGTATCAGTCTATAAAGAAAGACTAACACAAAGCCTTCATAGGTAAGTGGGTACAACTAGAGGTTATACTCATAAGTGAACTAAATCAGACACACATGTCTAAATATTGCACAATCTTCACATTATAAGTACCCAAAACATGAAAGATGAAAGTTATAACAGATGTAGTAAAACAGAAAGAAACAGAATTTAAGGATCAAACAACAAAGATGAGAGAAAGGAGAAAATTTACGAAAAAACATAGGGTGGAAATATACAAGTAAATATGCAGAATGGCTAAGGTGATTGTACTAAAAATTTCCATCCATTTATTTTTAAAACAGCACTTCATGTGTAGAATTATCCCCTTCACTAATGGCATGCTGATATCTGTGAACTAAGGAACTATATCAAGGACAGCAATGTGTAACACAAAAATCAAGCTTCAATACCTGTCATCTTGGGCTTTAAACGTGTAACATTTATAATGTCATATCAGTTATTATTATAGGCTTTTCGAAGCAATCTTTTTAAAAAGACAAAACAAAACAAATGATAAGAGGGACAAGAACAAAAATTTCAGGTTTCTGAAAAACAAGCAGTAATATGCCATCATATGTCCAATGTTACATAACTATATTTGTTAATCTGAGCAACAAATTTTGTTTCAGGACAAAAACAGATAATATATCAAGCAATGTTAAGCAGCTACTCTTGTTCTGAAAATCTGTAACTTACATATCATTATATGCTACCCTGTTTCTGTCATAGTTTCTGATTTTTGTTCTTGCTTTCTCTTCTACTTTACAAAATAAAATAATAAAATTAAGTTTAATAAAATAAATGCCCAATTTTTCATTCAAGGATTCTCTCAAAAGAATCAAGAAAACTGCACCCGGAGAACAATTAAGATGTGAATCAGATGTAAGTATTCAAGATCAATAATAGAATTGTCAGATTGAAAAAGAGAAGGGGCAGGAGCTCCCTAGATAGTTCAGCAGACTAAAGTGCTATATGAGAGAAAGGAGAAAATTTATGAAAAAACATAGGGTGGAAATATACAAGTAAATACTCGGAATGGCTAAGAATATTATATATTAATAAAATAGTTATATATTAATTATATAGAAAACTCTTTTATTAATATATAAATATTAATATATTTTATTAATATACATTTTATCTGCATACATGTATGCAAAATGGCAAAAATTACATAATGACTCAGATGACACCTGGGTGTGGGCACATCATGAGATACATCCACCTACTTATTTATTTAAGTTTTCATCTTTATTTTAATAATTTTATGGAGAAACAAATAATAATGAGAGTCACAAAATCAATTAGTAGAACAATTTTAATAATCAATACATTGCTATTCTTTGTACAAGATGCAAGCATGATATTGTGTACACAAACACTATTAGAACAAATGTTTTTATTCATTGAATTAAGAGAAAGTAACAATATCTATCCTACTTTGAAAACACAGATACAAAATGGTCATTTATTTGTATCCCTTTCTTTGGTTTAGTTTTGTCAAAGAGGGTATTACATTGTCATTTAAATATTGTAGATGTGTGAATTCAGCAAATATTCCAATAATAGCAGTGGGTTATCTGTAGGACTGGCAATGCCAGAAGTTGTGGACTTGAGCCTTTTACAGCTCAGCCAATTAATATGCCTTTGCTTTTTATATCTCATTTTTATACTTTTGTGCTGGATGGTTAAGACCAAGATAAAGCAAGACCTACATAACCAGAAATGTAACTTTTGTATCTGATAAAGTCAGCTAAGTCCCTCAGAACTTATCCTGTAACCCTGTACCCCACTTTGTAGATCCTTTTACAGTGTCAGCCATGATCTCTTCGATCAGAAAATTTGGGACACAACTGAGATGCATGATGATACAGTATAGGTTCTCCTATGCAACCTTTATGGAAATCTGTGTGGAGACTCCTTAAAAAACTAGGACTGAAAGTCATATTCAAGCCAGATATCCCCCTACTGGGAATTTTCTCAGAGGAACTGAAAAAGTCATATCATGGTGACATATGTGTAGCTATGTTCATAGCAGCATAATTTGTGATAGCCAGATCTTGGAAACAACCGAGATTCCATCACCTGAGGAATGGATGTAACAAGACATGGTATTTTTATACAATGGAGAATTATTCAGCTATAAAGACTGATAAACTTGAATATTTATATTTAAGTGGATGCCACTTCAAGATACAATCATAAATGAAATAAATCAGACACACATGTGTAAATATCATATAGTCTCCATAGTATAAGTAGTCAAAAGAAAAAATACAAATAGAAAGGTATAACACAATTAAAAAAGAGAGAGAACCTGAGGATTAGACAACAAAGAGTGGGCAAGGAGAAAAGCTAGGAAACATTACATGGGCAAAGCAAAGCCTCAGATTTATAAACACAAGATGGATAGGGCAATGATCCTGAGAAACATCAGCAGGTTTTTGAAACTAGCACTTTCAAAAGGATCGACAAAGTTTCAAAAGGATCTGCAAAGTGTGGTACAGAGTTTCAGGATAAATCCTAATGGGATTTGACTGAACTGACAAGATACAAACGTTGCATTTCTCATTATATAGGTCTTGCTTTATCTTGGTCTGAACCATCTAGCAGAAAAGTATAAAAACAAGATATAAAAAGTAAAGACAGGATATTACATAAATAATATTAAATATTATTTATTTAATATTCATTTGAGACAGATGTGTGTTGCACTTCTGACCAACTTTTTCAACTTCAAATGTTTAGGAGCTTATCTAAATTCACTCGGCATTCCACACACTAGGGTGCCTCATCTCTTAAAGTATATAAGAGTGAAATGAGGAAAAACAGATGTTTCTTTTTCGCTGGAGGAGCTCCACTCTTCAACCTCAGCTTTGGTATCATATCCTAGCTGCTAAGGCAGACTTTCAAACTTCTGCCTTGTGTCCTCCAGCATTCTGTTGTAGACACACGGGCCTTCTGTCGCAGACACATTGGTCGCTTGATAGGGAGTTGCTCGGCACACTCCTGTGAGCTGTAGACCTTGAACGGGATGTGCTCGTGTCTATTTGCAGATAGTGTCCACATGCTTACTCCTCCGACTCCGTGGCTGACTATCCAAAGCCCATCTTGTAACTTCTTATACATTTGTACATCTAGTTGTATGTATTTCTCTGATAAAACCATCCAGCTGTACTTTAGTAAAGCATGTTTTTAAAAAACAAACAAAAAAACCCACTATTTATAAATTATTATGAATCCATAGGTACATTTGAGGCATAGAACATATGGCAGGTAAACCATTTCTTATCACATTATCTAAAAACTTTATAAAATACATGGATACAAATATACCAAGAAAAATTATTGAATAACCTTTATGCAGTATAACACAAATATACACTGTACACATACATAACTATCAGTAAAAGGACTGCGAAGGACAAAAGAACTAAAAGTCTTGGATAAGCCAATGTTCAACTTCACACCTACAAGTTCTTTCACAAAATACCCTATAAATTCAATGTGTTGGCATCACACAGTGAACATTGATTTTATATTCATAAGATCACCCAATTCTAGAATCATAAAAGCTATGCCACAGAAAAGAGTTAATATTTATAAAAGATAAGTGTGAGAAGAGAAATATAAATACCACTCAGAAAATATACTACAGTCAGCACACTGAAGGAGGATACTTCTCTAAAGAAATGAGCAATAAAATACATTGAAGGACTGAGAAACAGTGGCATACAAGAAGGGATTTATCGTACCTTAAAAAAAAAAGGTTGAGCAATCCATAAGTGAAAGATAAAAAGTGACAATATGATCACACCAGCAAGAAGTTAAACTGTGCCTTAAATTGGAAAAAAAAATATCCAGAAAAAATGCAACTTCAAGAGACGAGGATTACAATTTCTAATGAACATTTTCTAGCACGAAAAGAAGTTTCGTCAGTTAATAAGTATATGAATGGCATAACAGACTGTAGTATCTGACTTCACATATGGTTCAACTTTAAATTCAGGAATTCTGTGTATATTATAGGAAATAAGGTCAGTGACCAGAAAGCTTTCTTACCGAATGAGTTTTGTCTCTGATCCGAGCAAGAGAATTTCTCTCCGGTCTTAACAAAATAATGTAGCACTTGGGGGCAAAGATGCAGCCCAGCAGCCCCGCACTGGAGGCCAAGATGGAGAAGACCTCCATGGCCACCATGGCCTTCCCCTTGCTGCTGTGGTACACGGGCAGGAAGGTGACCCACACGCTGCAGAACACCAGCATGCTGAACGTCAGGAACTTGGCTTCATTGAAGGTGTCAGGCAGGTTCCTGGCCAGGAAAGCCACAGTGAAGCTCAGCAGGGCCAGGGAGCCCAGGTATCCCAGGACACAGTAGAAGGCGGTGAGGGAGCCCTTGTTGCACACGATGATGATGTGGCCATGTTCAGAGTGAGCATCTGTGTCAATGTAGGGTGGATTTGTCCCCATCCAGATTCCAGAAAGAGTGAGTTGGATCAGGGAGCAGATGGGGATGATGAAGTTTGGCGCTCCTGACATCAGCAACTGCCTCATTCTCCTTCCTGGAGCAGTGATTTTAAAGGCCAGCACCACAGTAAAGGTTTTGGCCAAGACAGTGGAAACAGCCACAGTGAACACAACTTCAAATGTGGTCTGCTGCAGGATGCAGGTGGCTGTGTTGGGCCGGCCAATGAAGAGCAAGGAGCAGAGGAAACAGCAGGTGAGGGAGATGAGCAGGATGTAGCTGAGAGCCCTATTGTTGGCCTTGATGATGGGAGTGTCTCTGTGCTTCACAAAGAGTGCGAGAATAGCAGCTGTGAGTACACTAAGAGTCAGGGCAGTGCCAGCCAGAGCCTTGCCCAAGGAATCTTCATAAGCCAGAAAAGTCACAGACTTTTCAAGACAGTGGTTTCTCTGACTGTTGGCATATTGATGATCAGGACATTGTACACACTGTTCCATATCTAGGAAAAATTAAAACTGTAGCTTGCTTATATTTATTATTATCATTTTTACAGGCTTATGCCCAGAAACTCATTGGAGTTGCTTGGACTAAAGTGTCATTTTTTGTAGTTTTTCTTTCATTTTGTGTCATTTACTTTATGTGGGACTGAGCTGAAATTTAAATAGAGATATATTTACAAACACTTTAAATTTTATTAGTTTGAAAAATCATCTCCTTAAGTGATTAAGTTTCCATTGCTATGTACGGATTTAAACTCTTTTTGTCTCACCTCCCAGATCCTTGCACTGCAGCCATGCATCAGATGACTCACTTCTCCATAATATTCTAGGGACACATGAACAGAACTGTATATATAGATTAACTCAATATAAGATTATTTGTAATTATTTTCCTTTTGAATCTGGCATATCCATAAAACATTCTATTTTTACAAAGTAATGAATGATAAAACTTTATTACTTACTTTACTTATGTGATCTAAGTCAAATCTGCATTAACAAATCTGAGATATTTCATATAATACTAATGTTATTATGTAAAAATGGCCTATGTTCCCTTTTGACATGTAGATATTATCACTTGTTAAACCCCGTATTCTCTGTCCATATCATCCTTGAAGTTCTGTGGTATAGTCTCCAATACATGCCACAGGCTGTCGCCCCTACTGGCTTATGCATTCCTGATGAACGGGGATTAATCCTAAACGTTGGACAGTGCAGGATTATAAGCATATTTTTCATCAAAAACAACCCCCTATGTCCAATCAAACTCAGCCTCTCTGTGCATGGGCTCTGTGTTAAAAATTTTGTCAGCCGCTAGAACCTGAAGTGGGCCTGCCCTTGTCTTGACTGTAATCTTGCCATGGTTCCAAAGGTTGTAAAGGGTGTGCTTTAATACTTCTCTGCATTAAATTTCACAATGGAGAGGGTGCACAGAAGTTGTGGTTAGATGTCCAGGGTTTGTCTGGAGGGAATAATGCTTTTAATGAAACTAGCAAAATAAACCACTATACTTAGATGTGATGATGCTTATCTCTTATTCCAAATAGCTAGTGTGCTGCAAAAGGTCTATCAAATGTTTAGGCAATATGAGGCAAATCGGTGATGTTCTGTGTAATAATACCTAATAATAGATGGGCACAGAAAACACTGGTAGGGAAATTTTAGTTCTGTTCCTAGCAGTGCAAAAAATAAATTAAATAAAGGATGAAAAAGAATGACAAAAGGAAAATGAATTTGAGTGCATTTCACAGAGGAAAGTGTATTTTCAAACAGGCACTAACCATCTATAACAAATAATTTGACAGTGAAGGAAGAGTTTTACTTTTGGTGTCCTCTATAACACTTTTACCATTTCCTGTGGATCGAGTGAAGATAACACAGTATGAGAATTTGTCTGCAAGACACACTCCTACCTGTGTCATTGGTGATCTCTTTTTCTGCACAAGGGGTGCAGTTAAAACAGCAGGCAGCCTTTCCCTCCTGAGCGCTTTTTCTAAAGCCAGGACTGCAACTATCACTGCACACTGAGTGAGGAGTCTAAGGACATAATATATGTTGTTAAGTTTTTATTTTTATTTATTTATTTATTTATTTATTTATTTATTTTTGTCTTTTTTTCTTTTTGAGACAGGGTCTCACTGTGCAGTTCAGGCTGGCCTTAAGCTCACTTTGTAGCTCAGGCTGGTCTCGAACTCACAACAATCCTCCTGCCTCAGCCTCCCTAGTGCTGGGATTACAGGCATGCGCCACCACGCCCGGCGTTGTTAAGTTTTTAGATATTTGCTTACTTCATCAGAGGTAGAGTGATGAACTTAATTTGTATGCATACATAAGCAAAACTATTAGTTGCACGTTAAACTTATTTCATTATATTAAATATACTTAGAAATCAATAATTAATTAAATATATTATAATTCCTATCATCAAAAATATTGTAAGACGTTTTTAATTGAAAGCTTACTATTGCTACTGAATTTTCACATATGACCGTTATGTGTTAAAAATTTGGTGGCGCATCGCCTGTGCCCGTGGTTAGTTTCCTTGTGGCTAGTCAGTGCACCATGATTAGGCGCGACATACCTCTGTGATGCCTGCGACCTACTCTATCATATCCTCAGACACAGTCATCTTATGGCCATGTGGAGCTCGGGAAGAAAATGTGCCGACTTTAACCTTATGTCTAAGGCCTTCTGGAAAATTCCAAAAATTGAGAATGTCATACTCTGAATCCAGTTTCTGTCTGTCATCCAAATTCACTAAGTCTCCAGCAGGACTGGAAAACTGAATGTTCTTCAGAAAGAGATGCAGCTAAAAAATACATATCATCCTGTGAGAACAGCGCTCCAGCCGAAGGAAAATATGAGTCACATGTAGATCATAAGCATCTTTAATTTCTTTTTCCTACAACAATCTTAACACTGGTATCTATTTCACTAGAGCACACAAATATGACACCACTAGAAATTCACCATCTTCAATAATTTCACCCATGTTCAGAAAATATAAATCTATGAAAGACTCTTATACAACTCTTTAGAGTTGTTTTAGGGCAAATATCAATGTGGAATCAAACTATGTAAAACCCACAAGTTCTATGGTCTGTCTATTATTGACATAGATTCTACCTTAAAAATGGGTTCACAAACAGTCAGCTTTAATGTGTTTAATTTTATAAGTGATGACAAGTTTTCCTGCTGCCCTGTAAGAACAACATGGAACATGTACACACATGAAAAGCATTGACCTCCTCGAGGCACAAGCAAGGAGCTGGCCTCATGTTTCCTTCCCCGCCAGGGGGAAATCACCTCAAGAACCACCTCCTTAGCAATGGGTGGCTCTCAATGTCTAGTGTCTCATAGAGATTGTTCTAGGATTCTTAGGTGAAGCGCATAGAACAACTTGAGAGAGGCACCTTGATGACACTGCCTGCCATCCAAGGGAAGACACATTACCTGCCAGGGGGGAAACATCACTTGTCTATCGCTGAGCGGTGGCCTTTGCACTTCTTCAAAAAGCATGGCATGGAGGGCGTGGGCCACAGCATACACAGCATTGTATATATTGTAGCTCCTGTCTCTCATGGCTATTTCAAAACTATTCAGAGGTAACCAAGCGAGAGAGGCATTAGGGGTACAGTTCTCCAAGGCACAGTCTGACTCAGAGAATGAGCAGTCAAAATTCTTGGACCAGTACATAACAAGGTAAGTGTCCTCTGGGTATTTGAAAGGGCTAGCTGCCTGGACAAAATCGTTGAAACCTGAAATCTCTTCATGATGGTGTGAGAAAATAAGAATCCCGTGGAATGGGTCACTTATGAAATCTCTCCCAGCCAGGTCAGCATGCCACTGTGAGTTTGTCACCCAGACTTTCCATGTTACTACATTTTTCACTGTGCTGTAGTTTACATCATTCGCACTGTCGGTGTCACAGTAAATGACCACCACATTGGCAGATGATGTCTCTGCCATGAGGATTTCATCTTTCTTTGCAGCTGGGTTATAGGACTCAACCACTGTTGACACCATTCCCACAAATGCTACACAGACTCTGCTCCTGTCCATCTCAGCCCTTATACCTGTGAGAAACTGAAGACCCTTATGACTTTCTGTGATGAGCAGGCCCACCCAGGTCCAGTGGAAATGAAGCATCAAGGACACCATGGCAAGGGCCAAATACGTGTCCTTTGGGGCCACCTGATGGAAAGAAGGATACTGGCCACTGTCCATCAGGGTAGAATCAAATGAGCCAAAGGTCACCTTAAAGGAAAAGAACACTTGGTAACATACTGCAGTGTTGATGGGAAGCACACATGTCTATTGAGTGACACTTCCAAACTGTGGGAAGAAACACATGCTCCTTCCATTATTAGCAACATCTCCCGCAGGACAAGTTATTTGAACAAATGAATGTATTCAGACATCATGGAAACATATTGCTTTCTCTTTTTCCTTCCTCTTTGATTCCAAAAAAGACAATGTAACAGAATTAGAAGTAATTCACTAAGTCTTTCTGTTTAGATTCTGGTATATAATACACCTTGAAAGATATTAATATCAGCTTCACTTTTCACTCTTAAATTTCCAGGTAGCTGAAGCACCCTGGATGAGTTTCTCTGATTCAGGGCCCCCAACCCTCACCTGTGGTAGTTTATAGAGCTCCAGCAGCGGTCCAATCTGAGCCGAGGTTTCCCAGGACATTTCTGTGAGTACTGCTACACACCTGTGTTCTCTCCTACAAAGGTAATTAGGGATCTCTTGTTGTCCTGTGAGCAAAATGAAGGAATTCTCTAGTATCCTCCAATGACTGCTAATGAAATTATGGAACTCATAGCCCAGAGAAATGTTGGGTAAAAGATGAGGATTCTTGTTGATCTCATCTATGGCAAAAATGAAGGCCAGGTAGTTCTGGTAATTGGTAGGTGTAAGCCTGTGTAGAGAGCACAGAGAACATTAAGGAAAAGATATCATCATTGATCATGTTCCAATGGAGTCAAGCACCATTTGTCACAGGAATGTTGGTGTTCTTTCCACTTAATCATAATAATCAAGCATGGATATGATGGTGTTAGGGCTGGCGAAATAGCTCAGCTGTCTGCGTGCCTGTGGGACAAATGCAAGATCATGTGTTCAGTTTCCAGCACCATATGAAGTGCCAGACTGCAAAACACATGCATGGTTGTACATGCCTTTAATCCACGCAATTCAGAGGCTCAGACTGGAGGATCTCTACAAGTCTGAACTGCACAAGGAGGCTCTATATTCAATAAATCTGTAATTTTTTACATAACAATAGATAATGGTAGAACATTAAGTTTTTAGAAGGCAATATGAATGGATCAGCAGGGGCATGAATTTTCCTTGAAGGAACGTAGTGTCCTTACTAGATTCCAGAAAGAGTTGCTTCAACATTATATTTTATTTTTATGGAATTAACAGAAGCTTGGTATGTATATTCAGAATAAATTTTCTGTGTACAATTGTGTTATGGAGTTCTCTAGAAATATAATATACATATTAAAATGAAAGATAAACCTGACATTCTTCCAAGTCAAAATTTATATTATGCTTTAAGAATAAAGCAGTGAGTCACAATTAAGGTGAGTAAAGGTCTGCAGTGCAAGTTCACCCCCCCTCCAGCGCATAACAGCTGCCTTATACTTCCCCTCCTAAAGATTTATTTAAAGAAAGCTGTATGTACAACTGACAAAAATCAAGCACGTTTGAATGTTGTGTCATGAAGCTTCTAAAAGAACCTGTATATGAAGATTGACATAGAGGTGTTTCAGTGGAATAAGCACTTCCCTGGCAAGAAGAAGGACCTCAGTTCAATCTCCGGTTCCGCCCAAATACTTGTGGAAACAAAATTTATTTATTAGCTTCAGAGTTTCTTACTGTTGTTGTGGAGTTTCTTGTTCTTTTTTCTTTTTTTTTTTTTTTTTTGTGGCCAACTCAATTCGTCCTGGGGGCAGGACTTGTGCAGCGTGTGGTTCCAGGGATGGAACCTTGGTGCCTCTGTTTCCCTAAACTACCCTAAGGTGACACTTTCTTTATTTTTCTCAATAATTTTATTGAGAAACAAATATCAGTGAGATGAACACACACTTCTCATAGGACAAAGTAAAATAATCGAATAAATATATGAAAAATGCTCCACATCACTAGCCATGTGTGAAATGCAAGTTAAAACAACACTGAGATAATATTTCACTCCACAAACAATGGCTATCAAAAAGAAATCAACCACCAACAAATGTTGGAGAGGCTGTGGGGAAAAGGGAATTTTTCTCCACTGCTGGTGGGAATGTAGACAGGTGCAAGCATTATAGAAATCAGTGTGGAGACTCCTTAAAGAAACCAGAACTGGAAATCCCATTCAAACCACTTATCCCCCTGCTGGGAATTTTCCCAGAGGAACTGAAAACATCATATCGTAGCGATACTTGGGTACCTATGTTTATAAGCTGGCACTTTAGCCCACCGACCTTCCTCCATAGCCCCTACTCTGTGGTCTCCAAGTCATAGAATAAATATTCAGCTAGTCAGGGAAGAATAAAAGAATTGAACAGAGAAACAGTTATGACTATCCCATTAGTAATAAGGTGATTCACCTAAAAAACTTTGAAAACTCCTGGTACAGACCCAGCAAAAACTAAGTCAATGAAGTAAAAAAAAAAAGTATTTACGGGGCTAGGGAGATTGCTCAATGGAGTAGGTGCTTCTCTGGCAAATGCAAGGAGTTCAATTCCCCAGTCTGCCTCTCCCCCCCGCCAAAAAAAGCTCAATTCCCCATTCTGCCTCCCCCCCCAAAAAAGTTCAATTCCCCATTCTGCCTCCCCCCCCACAAAAAAGAAAATAAAAGGGAATTTCAATATAAAACTGATAAATGAACGTTCTTTGAAGAAAAATCATATGCTATAGAAGTAGGCTTAACAAAATAAATACTAAGAGATGTTTGAAGCCCTAAAATTCCAGGAAAGACTAAGAGCACTAAAACCAATATATTGTTGGGCCAGTGAGATAGCTCTGTCAACTGCACAGCTGCTTAAGCAAGCACAGGGACAAGAGTTTTCAATCTCGAGTCCTCCTCCCAGAAGCCGGGCATGCTACGCCTTCAGGCAGGCTGAGCCAGCCATCAAGTCCAGGCGTGGTTTTGCACACCTGTAATCCCAGAGTTGGGAGGCTGAAAATAGGAGACCCCTGAAAATCGGAACTATGTAGTGAACCTCTGTACCAAATACATAAAAAAGAGCATAATGTAAATATGTTAATATAAAAACATTTTGTGAATACTGACACTACTCAAAAACATTGAAAAAGATATTTTTTATACTACTGACAAATACTACAAAAGTGCTATGAAATTTGGAAATCTCCAGAAGGAGTGCAATAGAACATAAAAAGAACATGTTACAGAAAAGTAACTAACAGACACATCAATACGGCAGATTATTAAAAGGAAACCTCTATGTCAATCTAAGTCTATCTATCATCTGTCTGTATAATTTCTATGTATCTCTTCTTATTATCATCTATCATTTCTATTATATTTGAATTAAAATTCATGATTATTAAATTGTGTTATTCATGGTGAAAAATATTTGGACAACTTAAATCAAGTGAATGCATATTTTTCAGAAAACAAATTCTGGAGATACTAAACATTTGGTTAGAATATAAATTAATCATCTTAACAGTAAAATATTTCCAGCATTGTACATTGAAATGTAGTGCGAATAGGAATAAGAAAACTGCAAATTATAGGTATGTGTTTCTAACCTAGACAGTCATATCTAGGTTTCTGGCTAAGCATGATTATATAGAAATTCTTACAATAAGCAAAATGTCAAGCAAATCACTTGAAAATAATTGTTCAACACAATTTTCAATAATTATTCAACACAAGTTTGAGGTTTAATCCTGAGGGGATTTGATTGACTTTATTAGATACAAAAATTACATTTCTTGTTCTATAGATCTTGCTTTATCTTGGTCTTAACCATCCACCAGAAAAGGGTGAAAACAAGGTGTGGAAAGTGAAGCCACGGTAATATGCTGAGCAGTGGAAGGCCCAAGTCAGCAGATCCACGCATGGCCACTCCTGTGGATAACCCACTGCTACTGTGGTCCACTGGACTCTATTGGAATATTTTGCTGAATTCATGCACCTATAGTATTTGGATGGGAATGGAATACCCATCTCTGACAAAACTAAACAAAAAAGGCGATATAAATGAAGGACTATTTTGGATCTGTACATATAAAATAGTTAGGATAGATATGTCGCTACTTTCTCCTAATTCAATAAGAAGAAAGATTTGTACTAATAGTGTTTAGACAGGATGTCATGTCTACATCTTGTGCTAAGAATGACTGCTACAAAGACAACAACATATAATGCATTAACTGTTGTAACTTTCCTACCAATCTTTTCTGAAGCTGTCTCATTGCAATTTTTTTCTCAATAAAATTAATGAAAAAAGAAAACAAATTAACTGACACACACACAAAGGAATGAAAGCCATATGAACAATGCAAATGTCAATAAAGGACCTGCCCGTGTTATTAAGGTGATGTCACTTGTTTAACTTCAACTTAGGCCAACTGTCCAATGCAAAAGCCAAGGAAATGTTAGTCTTCTGAGCAGTCAGTTGAAAATGCCATCACTTCGTTTCAGTATATAGTTTGATAATGTGCAGAAGATAATTTAAAGAAAATGTTACTTTTAGTGCAGCTATTTTACTCTTCAATGCTCATTAGTTTTGATCAGCGAGCATTCCTCTAGGTATCAGACCTATTGCCCTCTTTAAATGACAGAAGACATTAATTACAAATTTTAGAACATCCCATAAATGAGTGAGAATTAAATTATGGTATCTTTAAAGGATATATTATGTAGTAATAATAATGATTGTGAATATTATAATACTATGTAAAGAAAATACACTGATAAAACCAGAGACAGAATAATGCCACTTTGACTGTGTTTACTATTGTGTGCAAATAGTCACAGTGCTATCAAAGCTAAAGTATAAGTCAAATGTCCCCTGTATTTGCATATCTGAAAATTTTATTATTTCCATATTAAAATCAGATTCTTCAATAGAAGGTTGATCTGAAATAGATGAACTGCTTATTTATAAATATTTTTTATTTCCAAAAATTTCATTCCTTCTCATTTTAGCAGGAATCTAAATTCTCTCCCAAGGCCCCAAAGTTGTATTCCTAGTGCCTGCATCAGCCTGGGCACACAGACTCAGACCAGCAGATGCGTTCTTTTCAGCCACAGTCAGAGCTCACAGTGCCTGGACCTTGAGAAGAGGCACCTGCAAAAGCATCCCGAGCCTCCGAGCATATGTTGAAATACCAGATGACAGGAGAAGAGTAGATGCTTCAGCCTCTCTTTCCAGACATAGAAACAGACGCTGCATACCTGAACTAGTCTTGAAATCTGATAAAGGTTGATAACTGATCGTCCCCACTCCATCTAGATGTCTTCTGATCTCACTGGGCTCTCCTTAGATAGGATCCACTCAGGAGCAATTAGCCGGGCTCCCTCACGATCCCCCTCTATGCTTCTGGAGAGCTCTAAGCACACTTGCCCATTCGCCGTACAGAATTCCCATCCTCATACAAACCACATTTAAGTGCGTTGTATACTGAGGTTCACCTCCAAAATTCTTGTAATAATTTTCCATAAGTGACAGGAAGAACTAATCCTCTCACAGGCCTTTGGGGATTTCCAGCAGATCGTTCTAAGTTAAACACTCAAAAATAGTTCTGATTTGTCACTAAGAAGAAACATTCAGTTTCAGGTATCAGATTTAAACATTATATATTATGTATACCTGTAGGAACACAAGTTTTTAAACATGATGAAAGAAAAACATGTATTCAGAGTATAAGGACCAATTCCTCTAATGCTAGCTCCTCAGAAAGCTGAAAAAGAGGCAATTATTGAGGCCAGATATTTGCAGGTAACATAGTCAGCACTGGAAGTCCCTGTCTCAAATACTATGTAAACATGTCAAAGTCTTCGGGAATTAAAATATAAGGAAATATCTGGATATTGTAATGAATGTGGGACTGGAGAATTGCCTCCATAGATTAAATGAATGCCTGGCAAGTGCAAGGGGCTGAGTTTAATGGCCAATATGAAACAAATGTGTAAGAAAGGTAAAGACCCCACCTACAGAAGTGAAAGCTCAGGATTTTACTCAGCTGGCCTTGCTTCCAAATACAGTGCATTAAAGAAACTACAGTCACTGCCATGCAATATATTGGTCTGGATTCACAAATAACAAAAACCTCTAACAAATAGGTAAAAACGATAAAACAAACTTTAATGAACTATTAGTCAACACACAAATTATTACACAGAAAAGAAAGCACAGAAAAAATTTACATCACCAGGTTGGAAGAGATTCCATACCTGAAATTCCAATTCCAGTTCTGAGTAGCCTCCTCATTTGTTTTTAGGGCTCGGATTGGGAAATGTCCCAGCACAGTATCCTCTCTATGGATGAGATCCCTAAGTCCTCCTACCAGGGAGCACCCTTAAATTACAGTTGACACAAAACAATGCAGTGTCCCAAGTATGTGCGTGACCAGAAGCAAGGAGACCATAGCCCTCTAGAATTGGCCAGGTACCTGAAGGATCAAACACCTGCATCCAATGCACAGATAAGAAAGAATCTTCTTGGGACCTGGCCAGGCTAATAGTGAGTTTTGACTCATACTCATATCAGGATGCCCATCAATATGTAATATTGAGGGGGCCAGGGAGATGGCTCAGTGGAATAAGTGCTTCCCTGGCAAGTGCAAGGGCCTGAGTTCAATCCCTGGTTCTGCCAAAAAAAAAAAAAAAAAAAAAAAAAAAAAAAAAAAAAAAAAAAAAAATATATATATATATATATATATATATATATATATATGTAATATTGAAAACAAGACTATGGCACTCTGTTAGGAGCAAGGAAGACCTTTCTGTGTTTAGTTTTAAGTCTTCCTATGGGCAACAGCTACCAGAATGCTCTGGATCAGCATCTTCTGTAAGAGTTTGTTCCACTGACATCTTTTATCACAAAAGCACAAATAATTCACTGAAATTCTCTGACCAAGAGAAACACTCATTTTTTTTTTTTAACTATATGGAATCAGACCTGGAGCAGTAGAATTTGAATACAGAAAAGACACACACATCCATCGAAGGAAGAATCACATGGGTGGGAAAAGTCTCTCAGATGACTCTTTTCCTATTCTGATTCAGCTTGCAGAGGCAGGAGTTCTGGAGCACCCTAAGGTTTTTCTGAAATAGCAACTAAACATTTACAGGGAGAAGTTACTCCTAACAGAAAGGGCAGAAATAGCAGAAGAGAAGATGTAAGAGTACAAGGAATTTCGTACTCAGAGAATGACAGAAACTTCAGAAAACCCCTTACTGCATTAGAGCACATTTGTCAATAGCCACTTAGCACTCAGTTCAAACTAAGTCACTCAGACATGAAGAAGAGGGTCACCAAATTCTATGTAGTTGCATCTGGCTCTGAGAAAGCTCACGGACCACAGAGTATGGGTGAGTGGGTACCTCTCAGGCTTTAAGAGTGAAAACAAGAAGCTAAAAATGCAAGCAAACAAAGAGAATATTCTCTTCCCACATTCAAATGCATAAAAATAGTCCAAATTTTATGCCTGTGGTACACATAATGGTGGACAGAACAGGTGACACTACAGAAAATATTTGTTCCTATATGCATGGATCTCTACGCATTACCTATCTTGAACAAATGAAGAAGACACTTACGGAATGAAGTAGAATTCTCTAGTGGGCTGTATATCAATCATACCAGTATAGTAGATATAGAAATAAAGATACAAGAAACACCCAATCACCACGTCTCCATCCTTGCGCACACTGGTGCTCCTTCGGGAAAGGCAGACTTCATTATCAATAGTGCTCGCTAAAGCAGGAAGCTGAAGGAGAAGGAGGATAACAATCAAAGGCAACATCCTAGATGTTCATGCAAAGCCAAGGGCTGAGTGAAGAGGAAAGTAAGACTGAGCCAGGTAAATAAATAAGTTTTGTGTGTTTCAGCACAACATTTTGAGACTCAGGTGGACACCCTGATGCCCCACCTGCTGTCAGTAGTGCATGCACCATGTCCCTGCAGAAGTTTGCCACTACTGTAGCCCTGGGCTCTACATCTGAGGTCTGGTGACCAGGAGAAAAACACAAGACAGAAATTGTACTTGTATATCATTTTCTTCACCTCAAGCCACCAGCACTTAATCTAGTTCCACTGATGGCAATCCCTGAGTGACCACCTCCTCCTGGGCAGATTTGTTCCTAAGTCTTTGTCAGGGAACCAGTGTCACAAATACTATTAGACAGGCTTCTAATGGATCACACTAGGGGATTTACTGTTAGGTAGTTCTCAGGAAATAATCTGGAAAGCCGCAAGGTCACTAAAAATTATTGGGCATTGCGCCTTCCAAAGTGTACAATCAGGTATTGTCACCTTACAGGCTCACAGGAAATTGTCTGCATAGTTGTGTTGTCTCTCTACCAGGCTCAGCAGCTCAAACTCACAGACACACCTGCTCTCTGTTGCTTGGGTTGCAATTAATTGCCCCACAGCCGTGAAACCCAAATTAGTGACTGAATATCAGCGCAGAATCTCAATTCACTTTGAGTTGTACAAGGTAGCCTACTTCCACACTGCTCCATTCTTTTAAATATGTTCATTCCATAATTTATTATGCTGTCAGAGTCCATGTGTACTCCTACATACTTGAATGCGTGCAGGACTTAGGCTTTTTTTTTTTTTTTTTTTTTTTTTTTTTTTTTTTTTTTTTTTTTTTTTTTTTTTTT
>PVKA01018064.1:0-44549 GCA_004027165.1 Ctenomys sociabilis | reverse complement strand
AACTTCAATCTCTTTCCTCTGTGGCTCCATAATCTCCTTGTTCAGAAAATTTGGAGCTCACCTGAGTTTCATGATGTTGCAGTACAGGTTCTCCTATGTCCTGAGTCTTCGCTGACCTTGAAAGGCTAGGGCCAAAATGTTGGCTGGCCTTGTGGCTCTTCTATTTCTCCAATTTTGATCTGTGAACTTAGGTTGTTAAGCATCCAGAAGAAAAGCTGATTAGTATCCTGCAGCATATGCCATTCACTTTGCCTTATCTGACTCAATTGATTTTAGTTGTTGTTGTACATTTCCTTTTGTATTTCTGTTTTTCGCTTGTTATACTAGGGAGACTATATGATTTTTACACATGTGTGTCTGGTTTATTTCACTTATGAGTATATGTTTAAGTGGCACCCACTTCAGTATAAATGCTTCAAACTTATCATTCTTAATAGCTGAGTAATATTCCATTATATAGAAATACCACATCTTTTTCAACCATTCCTCATGTGATGGACATCTTGGTTGTTTCCAAGATTTTGCTATCACACATTGAGCTGCTATAAACATAGGTACACATATATCTCTATGATACAATGTTTCCAGATCCTATACAATGTTTCCAGATCCTTTGCTGGTCTTTAGAATCTTCTAAATATGGGATCATATCATGTGTAAACAAGTATAACTTCCTTTTCCTTTTAGATATCTTTTATTGATTTCTCTTGCCTAAATTGTTCTCTCTATAATTTCAAGAACTATATTCAATTGGTGTGGTGAGAGCAGTCATCCTTGTCTTGTTTGGATTTGGGAGAAAATGCTTTTAGTTTTTTCCCAATCAGGATGATATTGACTATGGGTTGGTCATGTGTGATTTTCACCATACTGAGCAATGATTCTTCCATACCTGTTTTTTTCACAACTTTATAAGGAATAGATGTTGAATTTTGTCAAGGGCTTTTTCTGTATCAATTGAGGTAATCATGTGACTTTTATCCTTGATTTCATTTATGTTCTCTATTACATTTATTGATTTTTGTATGTTGAACCATCCTTGCATCCCAGGAATAAAGCCAATTTAATTATGATGTCTGATCTTATTAATGTTATTAAATTCTATTTGTGAATACTTTCTTATGGATTTTTTACTTATGTTCAAATATGTTGCTCTTCAGTTTTCTTTGTTTCATCCTTCTCTGACTTGGAGTCAGCATGATGTTGGCCTCCTAGGTGGAGGCGGAAGCATTCTTTCCTTTCTATTTCATGAAATATCTTAAGAAACCTTGGTGTTCTTCTTTAAAGATATATTAAATTCAGTAGTGAACCTATGTAGTCCCGGGATTTTCTTCTTTGGGAGACATTTAATCATTGCTTCAATCTCATTGTTTGTTATTGAACTGTTTAATTTTTTGATCCTCTTCATTCAGTTTGGTAGGTTGTATGTGTCTAGAAATTTATCCATTTCTTCTAAATTCTATTATTTGTTTGTTTATTTATTTATTTGATCTCCCTATGCAGTTAACACTGACCTTGAACTCACCACATAATCCAGGCTGGCCTCAAACTTATGGCAAATCTTCAGCCTAAGCCTCCTGAGTTCTGGGACACAGGCATGTGCTACCACACATGCCTTCCAATCTACTAAATAGAACTTTAAGAAGTAGTCCCTAATAATATATTTATTTCAATTATATCTATTGTAACATTCTAATTTTCATCTTTTTTTTTTCCCTCTCGATACTGGGAATCGAATTTTTTACCTCATGCTTGCCAGACAGGTGCTGTGCTGCTGAATTGAATTCCCAGCTCCCACTTTTCATCTTTAAATGTATTGACTTGGGTCTCCTCTCTCTTTCTTTTGGTTAGCTTGGCTAGGAGATTATTAATCTTCTTCATCATTTCAAAGGAATAACTTTGTTTCATTGAACCCGCATATTTAGTCCCCATCTCATTAATTTCAGCTTTGATCTTTATTATTTATTTCCTTCTGCTGGGTTAGGTTTGGTTTTGTCTTGTTTTTCCAGAGCCTTGACATGCCTCATCAGGTTATTTATTTAGTGCCTCTTTCTCTCTCTGTCTCTCCCTACTCCCTCCCACCTTCTCTAATGTAGGCTCTCATAGTTGCATACTTCCCTCTAGAACTGCCTCTACTGTATCTCAGAGATACTGGTATATCATATTTCCATTTCTTACTTGATTCTAGGTATTTTTTTTTCCTCAATTGTCATCTCAGTGCACCCCAGGGGCAGGGCCAGCCCCTGAGCCTGCTTGCAGGCGCTTTAATCCACTGAGTTATTTGGCCAGCCTAATTCTAGGTATTTTATATTTTCCTTGTTGATTTCTTCAGTCACTCATTGGTTATTCAGAAATAAATTGTTAATTTTCATGTGTTTGTGAAGTCTCTGAAGTTGATTTTGATGTTGACTAGCTTCAGTATAATCTGATAAAATACAAAAACAATTTCAATGTTTTGATATTTGTTAAAGCTGGCTTTATGACACAACATGTGATCTATTTGGGAGAATGTGCTGCTGGAAAATGTGTATTCTGTTGTTGTTAGGTATACTGTTGTATAGACATTTGTTAGGTCCATTTGATCTATTGTGTAGTTTAACTCTTTTTGTTGGGAATGTAAGTTTTGTCTGGATGACATATTTATTGCTGAAGTGCAGTGTTCAAATCACACACTATTATTTATTACAACCTATGAGTCCCTTCATATGGCTAGCTTTAAAGAAGTTGATTACATCACTTTGGTGCATATATACTTACAATTTTTATGTCTTCTTGGTGCATTGTTTTCTTTACCAATATATAATTTATTTCATCTGACTAATTTTGTCTTGAATTACACTTTGTCAGATATTTTGTATAGCTAGTTCCAGAGTTCATTTGCATGACATATTATTCTCTATCTTTTCATTTTCTGTTCATGCATGTCTGTGATTGTGAAGAATATTTCTTAGAAGCAGAACAAGTTGGATGTTATTTTTAAGTCCAATGTACCAGTGGTTGTCTTTTAATTAGGGAATTAAAAGCATTAATATCCAGAGTTATTGTAGAGAAGTATATGTGAATTCCTGACATTTTGTTGCTTTTCTAATATTTGATTCTTTCCCAATTATTAACAGCTTGTCTACCCCTCCTCGTCTTTGTGTAACATACCCTTAAGAATATCCCGCAATTCTTGAGTGGTAGGCATGGATTTCTTTAGTTTATACTTGTCTTGGACGATCTTTATTTCTCTTCCAATTTTAAGGATAGCTTTGCTGCATGTGGCAATTGATACTGGCAGTTATTATCTTTCAAGACTTGTGAAAGCTATTTCACACCTTTCTGGACTTTAGAGTTTCTGCAGGAAAGTGTATAATTATTCCACAGGGTCTACCTCCGTCCATGATTAGTATTTCTCCCTTTCAGCGTTCCCTCTTCTTTACTTGCTTGACACTCTTCCTATTTCAACTAAAATGTGATATAGGAATGTTTTTTTCTAGTCATGCCTGTTTGGGGTTCTAAGTAGCTCTTGTACCCAGATGTATGTATCCTTCCCTAGATGTGAGAAGTCTCATTTCATTCAGTAGGTTTTATATACCATTAATTTGAACCTCCATGTCTTCTACATTAGAAATTTGTAGGTTTGTTTCTCATTACCCATTGTTGCAGCTGGATTAGGGACCCCATTGGTTCACCACATCTACAGATAGTGTTTGGTTTTTTATCCTTATCATGAGTGGAACTGGAAGTGGCAGATTAGAATTATTTATTGGAATTCTAATAACTTTTCTTGGGATTACAAATTCCACAATTCCCTATGAACTTCTCTGGGTCTCAACAATGTCCAGAAGGGCTTTCTTTAAAAAATTATGACCATCCCAAATCCAGACATTCTGGTAGGGTGACCCCAGGAACCCTAAAGCATGGCTGTTCTGTGACTTCTCATTTCTGGTGTAATTCAATCTTAAACAACAAACGCCTTCCAAATCTTGCCTTCTCTACTGCTTGCTGGCCTTGCAGAAAACCTCACTGTAAGAGTAAACTCCCCACTGTATTTGCAGCGTACACTAACCATGGAGTTTTCCTGAGGCTAGTGCTCCCGGTCCATTATTTATTACCATGACAACTGACCCTTTCTGGGCTTGTGTTGTGTTTGCAGAGTTAGGTCCTCCTCCCTGGGACCTAGGGTAAGCATTTCAGACAGATTCTTTCTTTTATCTGTGTATCTTGCCCATCTTTGTTATTTTAAACTTTCTTGGTGGCTCTTTCTTGATTTCTGGTGCTCTTCTTTCTCTTTGCTAAGTAATTGCTCTCTAAGTTTCTCAATCCAGGTCCTGGAAAAATTGATTTTATGGCAGCCTTATTTCATTATCTTAAAAACATGAAATTTCATTTTTCATGAGTTTGACCTCCCTTTTCTTATATAGCATGTTTGTGCAAATTCTCTTGGTTGCAAGTGACATAAACTTAAGTGTGATTAATTTAAGCAGAAAGGGACTTGATTGATGTGCATTCTTCCTGGAACTGATGGTGCTTTTACTGTGAACAGGGCTTTAAAGAACAGTCACATGACCTGTCTTCTTGCAAAAGAGAATCTCTTTCTTCCTGAGGTTTCCTATTTCTGTGCTCCAGCAGGCGTTCCCAAGGGTTATGTAGAGTATTTGTGCCAGAATACTTGGATACCTGCACTTTTCACATGAGAACTTTCAGACAGAAGAAACAGGTGCTACTATGAGTTTTCTTCATTCTGTAGGAGGAAAGAAACCATGCTTCCAGGTTGTATCAGAGGTGAAATCAAAAAAGCTCACTAGAAGTCTGTAAGTAGGAAAATGTGGTACTCCACCCCTTTATAAAGAAGTGCCAAAATTCATGAAGAATGTGCAGAAATTGCTGTTGCACCTTCTATTATTGGCTCTCTTGCTTGCTATGTTTCTTTTTCTTTTGTCTTTTTTTTTTCATGTGTTTGTTACAGGGTCTCAGTATGCAGCTTGGACTCATAGTGATCCTCTTCTTTTCAGCCTCCCCACCACTGAGATTCCTGGTCTTGGTGGCCAGCCTAGCCTCCCTGGGGTGGGGCCAGCATGGTATATGGTGCCAGGGATTGAACACTGGTCCCTGTGCTTGCCTAAGCAGAGTCTTGGTCCACTGAGCTATCTCACTGGCCCTTGCTTGTTGTGTTTCAAGAGCCATAATAAAAGTCCTTGATGTATATTAAAGAAAACAGTAAGTTTGGTGGCTGATATACATTTATATTTTATACTCCTAATACTCTGGCTATGCTCTGACCTTCCCATACCATTTGCAGGTTCTGTCCTAATATTTTCTGGTTTCTGATGCTAGATTGACAGCTGTAAGCTGTACTAATTGCTTTTTACCTAAAGTAAACATGCGTTCTCCACGAAAAAAAGCTTTGCCCTTTTCCTATAGCAAGTGATGCTGAGTGCAGACTGGATTCAACAGGCTTAATATGTGGCCTAGGCTGATGTGAAATTCACAGTGATCCTTGCATCTTGACCTCCCAAATGTTAGGGTTACAGGCATGAGCCACCATGCCTGGTCTCTGGTCCTTCACTGAGAACAGCACTCCATTATGTGTTAGTACTGTGCTTTTATCCACTCAGCTGTTGATGAACACACAGGCCTCTTCCAAGATTTAACTATTGTAAATTATGGTACTATAAATATCACTGAAATGTGATTTTTTGAAAGACACCTAGAAGGGAAATACCTGGATCAAATGACATTTCTAATTTTAGTTTTTTGAGGAATCTCCATACTGATTTCCATAATGGGTGTGCTAGATTATATTCCCACAGCAGTGTAGAAAGGTTCCTTTCCCTTGAAGCCTTTCCAGCACTTGTTATTCTATGATCTCTTGTTTATGGTCAGTTTTTCTGGAGTAAAAAGAAATCACAGTATTGTTTTAATTTACATTTTTCTCAGGGTCAGAGATAGTGCACATTTTCCCCCTGCACTTATTCTCCATTTGTACTTCTTCCCAGGAGTTTCTACTTATTTAATTTGCCCCCTTTTGATTGAGAGGCTTATTTGGAGAGTTCAATAATTTTTTAGTTTTCTATGTACCCTAGATATTGATACAGTACTCTGCCCTAGAAATAAATGGAAAAGTATACTCTATTCTGCCTTTCTTTCTTTTTCTTCTGTATTTTAGGGAAGGTTCTACACGGTGTTCAGGGTCTCACTACTAGATCAGACTCCCAAAAGCTGTGACTACAGACGTGCACCATCATGCCCAGTCTTATTCTGCCTTTCTTGAATGGGTTTTTTTCTCTAATGAAATTAGATTCATAACCATAAATGCATTTTATTATAAAGAAGTTCATTCTTTGTGTTTTCTCTTTTCTTCACGGATCCATTTGCCCTTTTGCTTTCTGCCATAAATTGAAGATTGTATGACACCCCAACAGAAGCAGTTAATGCTGCCTTCACATCTCAAGAACTGTGAGCCCCAATGAAGCTCTTTTTGTTGTACATAACCCAATGACAGATATTTTACAGTAACAAATCAGACTAACACAGGAGGTGTCCAGACTTTGAATATGGATTAATGTTTGGTAAGACTGAGTTCCAATTACGAGAACAGATTATTATAAAGTGAGCCAGGGCCTTGAGCTTTCCTTTTCTCATGCACTCACTCTTCCACTCCCCACCAAGACATAATGGGCCGCAGAGCCCTCACCAGATGCCACCACACTGCTCCTGAACCTACCGACCTCTCCAACTATAAGGAATAAATTTCTCTTTATAAATTATCCAGTATAGATATTCTATCATAGCAATAAAAATACACTAAGACAAAGACAGAATACCAGGTGAACGTATCTGTATTCCCGTTGCATTTCTGATATTTCTCCCATGGTATCTGACATGCTTTTGGGGTCCACAGATGAGTTTAATGCACCATATTGTTTTTCCCATGGCTGAGTTGACTAATAGGGCTGAGACATTACCATGTTTTCCTAAAATTGAATTAGCAATTTTTAACTCCATAAGCCATCAAAAAATGAATGATCCGTTTAAAAGCACTCAGTGAGAGTCTGCCAGGTGTTTGAGTTGAAGTGACAGAGACAATTAAGAGATGGTCTCTGCCCTAAAGGAATTCACAGGTTGTTTCCATTGGCAGAGGGATTTGAGTAAGAAGAGATGTTTGTGTGTGTGTGTGTGTGTGTGTGTGTGTGTGTGTGTGTGCTTGCTGCATGAAGTCTTTTCAACCATAGAGAATGCAAATTTAAGTAACCTGTTGATTAGGAACAGCCGAGCAGGAAGTGATATTTCTTAAAGTGTCCTGTTCCCCCTGGATTCTCCTGGTTGTTATTTGGCTTTTATTACCCTGGTTACTTAGCTGGACAGTGGTCCCTCACTGATCGCAGAGGTTATGTTCCAGATACCCTGCAATAAGTGGCAATCAGCAAAGCAGCAATGTTATATTTATTTTACTATATATCTATATCTATATCTATATCTATATCTATCTATCTATCTATCTATCTATCTATCTATCTATCTATCTATCTATCTATCTATCTATCTATCTTTTTTTTAAGGCTTTATAAATCCTTCCCACACTTTTAAAAACCTTTCCCACATTTAAAAAAAAAACACTTCTAACATTCTTAACCATTTTCTAAACCTAAGCCTATGTAATTTTGTTTTATTTATTTTTTATTTTATTTCAAAGAGTACAAACAGAAGCAAAAACAAATAGAAAAAATAATAGAAACAGGGTAACATGCAACAATACATCTGTTGCAGATTTTCGAACTAGGAATAGCTAATTAACAATGGTTGCTACATTATCTATTCTGAATACATCAAATCTGTTGCTCAGAGTAGTAGTTATAGTTATGCAAGATTGGACAAATAATTGAATGTTAATGCTTGCTTTCAAGAAACTTCAATTTTTTTCCCTGTAATTTTTAATATTTATTTTAAAGAGAGTATAATAATTGATAAGACAGTAGAAACAGTACACATCTAGAAGCCACGGATTTTGTATTGCACATTGCTATCCTGATGTAGATGCACAGACTGCAGATCAGCATACAGAGTTAGTCAAGGAGAAGATTCTAAGCATTAACTTCTATTTTTAAAAAATTGATGGAAATTATTAATTCAATCATCTCAGCCATTTTGCATATATACTTGCACGACTGATTCTCCCTTCCTTTTTGCATATTTTTGTCCTTTCTGTCAACTTTGTTGTTTAATCCTTAAATTCAATTTCTTTCCATTTTTCTATGTTTATTATACCTTTCACATTTTATTTATTCTTTCAGGCTCTTACACTGGGGAGACAATATGATATTTGCACATGGGAGTCTGAGTTATTTCACTTATGAGTATAGCCTCTAGTTAGGGAAGTGCTTATTCTACTGAGCCATGTCCCTGGTCCCTGAGCCTCTAGTTACATCCACTTACATAAAGGCTTTGAGTTTGTCTTTGTAACTGAGGAGTACTTCATTATATAAAGTTATGCCTTTTTCATCCATTTCTCATCTAATGGATATTTTGATTGTTTCCAAGATTTGGCTATGACAAATTGTGCTGTTACAAACATAGGTGCACATATATCATTATGGTATGATATTTTCAGTTCTTTTGGGAAAATACCCAGAAGAGGAATACCTAGATTGAATGGGATGTCTAGTCCTAGTTTTTTGAGAAGTTTCTACACTGATTTCCATACTGGCTGCACCACTGTACATTCCCACCAGCAGTGAAGAAGGGTACCTTTTCCCCTGTAGCCTCTCCAGCACTTGTTATTAGTTGATTTCTTTATGATAGCCATTATTTCCGGGGCGAGATGGCATCTCTATGTTGTTTCAATTTGCATTTCTTGAATGGCCAGTGCTATGGAACATTTTTTTTAATGTATGTATTTGCCACTTGTATGTCTTCCTCTGAGAAGTATGTATTCATCCCAGATGCCCATTTTTGGATGGGGTCTTTAAGTTTTGAGGGCCAATACTTTTAATTCTTTATATAATTTAGAAAGAAGTCCTTTGAGTGATTGTTGGTTATGATTTTTTTCCCAATTTGTGAATTGTCTTTTCACTCTATTGGTGATTTCTTTTGACACCCAGAAACTTCTCAATGAGATGAGATTCCAGTTGTTGATTCTTTGTAGCATTTCCCGAACAATTTGTTTTGAGTTCATGAACTGTCTGCTTACTCCTGTGTCCTCAAGGCTTTCACCTGTTTTTTTCAGGATATTTAGTGTTTCTGTTTTAATGTTTAGACCTTTAATCCATTTTGACTTTAGTTTAGTGCCTGGCAATAGACCCAAGTCTAGTTTTAGTTACTGGATTGTGGAGAGTCAGTTTTTCCAGCACCGTTTGTTAAAAGAGGCTATCTTTATTCCAGTGAATCTGTGTGGCTCCTTTGTCAAAGATAATATGGGTGAGTGTGTTTGTAGTTGTACCATCTTCTATTCTGTTCCATTAATCCTCTGGTCTGTTTTTTTTTTTTTTTTTTTTTTTTTTTTTTTTTTTTTTTTTTTTTTTTTTTTTTTTTTTTTTTTTTTTTTTTTTTTTTTTTTTTTTTTTTTTTTTTTTTTTTTTTTTAGCTAGTACCATGCTGATTTTAGCACAGTAGCTTTGTAGTATAATTTCAAGTCAAGGATTGTAGTGCCTCTTGCCTTGCCTTTGTTCAAGATTGTTTTTGCTATTTTAGGTCTTTTATGGTTCCAAGTACATTTTAAGAATGTTTTCTCTCAATCTGTGAGGTACATTGATGGTATTTTGATAGGGATTGCAATAAATCTGTATTACAATTTTGGGAATATGGTCATTTTCACAGTGTTGGTTCTTCCTATCCCGGAGGAAGGACTATCTTTCCATGTTCTGAAATCCTTTTGATCTCATTTTTTTAGGGGGTTACAATTTACATTGTATAGATGTTTTATTTCATTTGTTAGATTAAGTATTTCTTTTTTTAATGCTATTGTGAAGGGTATTGTTTCTCTAATTTCTCTCTCAGTGAGTTTCTTATCTGTGTGGAGGAATGATATTAATTTTGGATGTTGACTTTGTATCATGCTATGCTACTGAATTTGTTTATTTATTCTGGGAGATTCTTAGTGGAATTTTTGGGTCTTCCAAGTAGAGTAGCATGTCATCTGTGAATAATGGTAGTTTAACTTCTTCACCTATTCTTATTCCTTTTATTTCTCTCTCTTGTCTAATGGCTCTAGCTAATAATTCCAGTACTACATTGAATAGGCGTGGTGATAGAGGACATCCTTGTCTTGTCCCTGATTTCAGAATAAAAGCTTTGAGTTTTTCACAATTTAGAATTGTATTGGCTGTTGGTTTATCATAGATGGCTTTCATCAAGTTGAAGTATTGGCCACCTGTTCCAATTTTCTGTGGGGCTTTGATAATGAATGAGTGTTGGACTTTGTCAAAAGCCTTTTCTACATTTATTGAGATGATTATATGGTTTTTGGTTTTGGCTCTATTGATATAGTGTTTTTATAGATTCGCATATGTTGAATCCTACCTGGAGTGATATATAAGCTTCTTGATGATTTGCTATATTCTATTTGCTAGTATTTTACTGAGGATTTTTGCATCTGTGTTTGTGAGAAACACTGGACTGTAATTCTCTTTTTTGGTTAGATCTTTCCTAGTTTTGATATCATCATTTGGTATAATGCTTTCCTCCAGGAATGATTTTGGGAGTATTGCTTCCTTTTCAATTTCATTGAAGAGTTTGAGGAGTATTGGGGTTAAATAATTCTCTAGATTTCCTGTAGAATCCAGCTGTGAATCCATCAGGACCTGGAGATTTCTTTCTTTCATTTTTTTTTATTATTTCAATTTCATTGGATGATATTGTGGTTATTCAGAGATTTTATGTCCTTTAGACTCAGTTTTGGCATTTTGGACCTATCTAGAAATCTGATCATTTCTTTTATATCTTCAATCCTATGAGACTAAAGATTTTCAAAATAGTTATTGATGATATTCTGAATTTCTACAAGATCTATAGTAATTTTTCCTTTTTCATTCCTTATGCTTAAATTTGAGGTTTTTCTTTTCTCTTTTTGAGGAGGTTGACTAGGTGTTTATCAGTTTTATTTAATTTTTCAAAAACAAAACAGCTTTTGATTCATCAATTCTTTGTGGTATTTTCTTTGTCTCAATTACATTAATTTCTGCCCTAATCTTTATTATTTTTGCCTGTCACTGGGCTCTGGGCTTGGTTTGCCTTAATTTACTAGAAGCTTGAGGTGCATCATTAGGGTATGTATTTGTGCTCTGTTTTCCTAATGTGTGAGCTCAGCACTGTAAATTTCCCTGTGAGAACTGCTTTCATTGCATCCCATAAACATTTGTTTAAATACTTGTTGGAAGTCAATACTGTTTAATTTCTTGTTTAATTTTATCTGTAACCCATTGGTTGCTGAAGAGGGTGTAATTTAATTTCCATATACTTATAAGTTTTTCTTGGGGGTTTTGTCATTCATTTCCAGTTTCATTGCACTGTGATCAGATAATATGCATGGGATAATTTCTGTTTTCTTGCATATACTTAAGCATGGTCTATGGACTAGTAGGTGGTCTATTTTAGAAACATCCCTTGATCAGCTGAAAGAAATGTGAATTCAGATTTTGTTGGGTAGAAAACTCTGTATACATCCACTAAGTCCATTCATTCAAAGGTTTGGTTCAGTTCTGCCACTTCTTTTCATTTTTTGTCTGCTTGATCTGTCTTTTTGTGATAAGGAGGTATTAAGGTCCCCTGTTAAGATTGTGATATTGTTTATTAGATGTTTCATGTCCTTTAAAATTTGTCTTATATAGCTGGATGTGTCCATATTTGGTGCATAGAGATTGATGATTATCATTTCTTCCTCTTGAATTTTTTTCCCTAACCAATGTATAATGACCTTCTTTATATCATTTGATCATTTTTGGTTTGAAGATCAGATTTTCTGAAAACTGAGTAGTTACCTCTGCCTTTTTCTGCGGTCCTGGAGCATGCAGTATTGTTTTCCATCCTTTGACTTTTACCCTATGAATTATTTTATGGGTTAAAAGTGTTTCATCTCTATAGCATATTGTTGGATTTTGTTTCATAATCTACTCTGTCAGTCTATTTATTTTAATTGGTTAATTGAACACATTTACATTGTTGGTTATAATTGCTATGTATTGATTTATATTTGTCATGTTATTTTCCTGCTGTTGGTTCCTTTATTTTTTTTTTTTTTCTGTGCTTAATTGTTTGCCATGTTTGGTAGGTTCTTTCTGTTGCTGTTCTTGGAACTGTGGGCATTTTTATCTCTTTCTAGAATATCTTTTAGTAATATGTGTAGAGCTCGTTTGGCCTTCATGAATTTCTTTAGTTGTTCTTTGTCATGGAAGTATTTCACTTCTCTATTAAAATTGAAAGAGAGTTTTGCAGGGTATAGTAGTCTAGGCTGGAATTTTTTTTCTTGTAGGACTTGAAGTACTTCACTCTATTCTGTCTTCTTGATAGTTTGTGAGGAGAAGTCGGTTGTTATTATTATGGTTTTTCCTTTAAGTGTGATCTGTTTCCTTTCTCTAGAGGCTTTTAGTATGTTGTTCTTATGCTGAATTTCTGGGATCTTGATTATTATACTTCTGGTTGTAGTTCTAATTGGATTGGTATTAGTTAGAGTTCTATATGACTTGGTTCCCTGAATGTCAGATTCTTTCCCACATATTTGGGATGTTCTCTGCTATTACTTCTGTCCATACACTTTTGATGTTGTTTTTGTTGCCTCCTTCTTTCTCATTGCCTTTTCGTCTTATGTTGTTCATCTCTGCATCCTCTTGCAGCTGTTGAATTACTATTTCCTGGATCATTGTTGTTTTTAAGAGATCGTTCCTTACCTTTTCACTAACTACAACAGTATCTTCAAGGAAAGTCTATCTTCACTTTCATTCAGATGGTTTTGCCAACTTTTAATGAAGTTTTTAATTTATTGTATCTCTTTGAATCTGCTTTATGCATTCTATTTCTTTCCTATATTGATCATTCAAGGTTTCCATCATTTTTCTATTCTATATTTTTTAACAGTGTCTTCTTTAGAAACACTTGTAATTCTATCATTGTAGTTATCATTTCCTTTTTTACCTGTGATATTATTTCTGATGTGATTTCCTCTATACCCTTATGCAACTGTTTCTTTACTTCAGTTGCTATTATGTCAGAGATTTTAGGTGTGTGACTTCCATTTTTTCTATGCTGATGTCTCTTGGGCATGTTCTAGATGTGCTCAGGTCTGAGATTGCCCTTTACTCCGTCTTTTTGTCATTTTCTATAACAGAGAATACTCTTTATTTTTATTTCTGTGATACCATTTTGTGAAAATTTCATAGTAGGTGGCTCTATATAGAGTCTGTTTTTTAGATTTCTCTCCTGTGTCAGAGATTTTTTTTTTTTTTTTTTTTTTTTTTTTTTTTTTTTTCGTATTTTAGGACAGGGTCTACAGGATCTCACTGCATAGATTGGACTCATACTGATCCTCCTGTTTACAGCCTCCCAAGTGCTGGGATTACAGGCACACACCACTATGCCCAGTCTCAATTGCAACCATAGCATGCCCCAGGGGCAGGGCTGGCATAGCAGGCTCAAGGATTGAACCCCTGTACCCTGCAGGCACTTTCCACTGAGCTATTTGGCCTTTCTTATGTGTCAGAGATTCTTGTCTTGTGTGTGTCCCAAGGTTTTTCCTTCTCTGCTGATTGAGAGTGTGATATTGATTTCCATTTGGCACTGTCCTGCATCCTCCAGTGTAAGGCTTTGGTGATGTAACTGCCCAAGCACCTCCCAACATTATTATCCAAGGGGAGCATGTGGTTAAGGCAGACTTCATTTCTTATTTGCAGTATTATAATTAAGAATTATAATAACAGCTATTGAAATTTAGGAATTGACAAATTTTTGTAACTCATAGGTTTGTAATTTAGACCACAAGAGCAAATATTATAGCTGTATAACAAAGCAGATCTTAATTGGGAATTTGTTTTTAAATTAGCACCCCTGAGTTCTGTTTGAGCACCTCCCCTTCATGCACCAAGTTGTCTCTTCCAGGAAGATTAGTTCACCCCGGTTAGCTGCCTCCACCTCTGTGTTTCAAGGATGCTCCTGTAGTTCTGGGCTTCAATGTGGGCTCAGCAGGGCCCAGCAGTATGCCTCAGCTCACAAGGTCTAGATCTACTGAACTGTAACTCAACTGCCCAGACCTGCTTTGGATCTGGTTGTTGTGTTTGGCTCCTTCCAGCTGAGCCCTGCTGGATGCCTGTCCCGTGGCTCCTTCCCAGTAGGCCTGCTAAGGTTGAGTGGGCCTACTGTGACCTGCTGGCTTCTTGTCGAGTGGCTCCTTCCCAGTAGGCCTCCTGAGGTGGAGTCAACCAACATAATTTTAACTACATATGTATACTGTACAGTACTGCAAAATCCCACACTATATTGAAAACTGATAAACAACTTAGATTAATATTTGAAAATCCACAAAAGTTAGTCCATGAAAATAGAATTGTGAAAATAGTGAGGGATTACTGTACTCATCTGTGCTATACTTGTAACTTAGGTTGATATTAACTTTGTAATTGTCATGACTCTGTTATTTTCAGGGGCAAAAGCGAAGCAGAAGCATTTCATCTTGGTGATTAGAGGTGGATGTTCCATACCTAGAGAGTAGGTGATGGACTAAGGCTATCTTCCTGGGAGTAGATGTAATGAGAAGGTGACAGTGGACATTTCCTATTTAGTCTGTCATCTTCCAGGCAGACTTACAAAGACGGCAGTGTGTTCCTGCCTGGGCTCAGTGTGAAACAAAATGCACCTTGTCACTATAGCAATTAGAGCAAAACTTTGATTATGTCTTTGGACTTTGTTGGTGAGTACAGAAATTCAAACAATATGCTGAAATAAAGAAGGGTAGCCCTTGAGTGAACCCCTGGAAAATAGCATGCTCTGAGAGCTTACGGGAGCAGAGTGTTCATTCCAGTGGGCTGAAACTTACCACATTTTGAAAATTCTGCTTTGTATCAAAAGGAAAGAAACACAAATTCATTGAGTAGGTAACTCTTAGAGAAGTAGTTAATGAGAACTGAGTTTACAAAGCTGCAAAATGACTGGTTTCTGGCCAAGCTAGGTCTCGGGGACGTTGAACTCCTAAGTAATTGCAATGCCACAGTCAGTGTGTTATGGTTTCACTATAGAATGGCCCCTAACAGTCTTATTCAGAGATGGGACCTTTGGGAGGTGGCTAAGTCACAGGGGACGCTAAGCCATTGCTAAGCTCATGGCTGAATGTGGTGTCAGGAGCTGGGCCCAGGGAGAGGCAGGCCCTGGTGGGGTCATCTGGAAGGCGATTCTTGTCGCAGGACCTGCTATTCACTCTCTGCTCTCTGGCTCCCATGCAGTGAGCAACTTGCCCCCATCATGCCCTGTACACTTTTGATGAATTTTCCAGTGGCCTTGAAGCTCATCTCTGTAACTGACAGGACTAGGCTCTGTCTCCAAACTACCTCTGTTTGGGAAGGCCTTCCTGGCCTAGTGCTTTCCTGCTCTCAACAGCACTCTCCTTCCCAGTGTGTACTCAATCATCAATACTGTCGTCTTTCCCACTAAGTTCATTTATTCATGTCCTGCCATTTTGAGTTTTGGTGAATTCCAGCAAGATGTAGCTAAAATAAAAGTGAAAACACTTTATTTAAAGATGTAACAGAACTCGGGCTGCTTGAACTTTTCAGTACAAATTGCAAAAATTAGATCAGGATCCTGAAATACTGAAGGTGGCAGCAGAGGAACAAGATTGTTTTCTAATTCTTGTTGAAAAAAGCTTAACACATGAATTCTAGCTTCACTCAGATTCGCTCACATATGTATTATTTCTCTTCACATTCCTGTGTCTCTTCTTGTTATCCCTAACACAGCCTTTTATCTCTCTTTGATTCTCTTTCCTCATGTTTCTCCAATTGCCTTTTAAGGCTTTGTGTCAGCAGAGATAATGCTTTTAGTTATTTTTCCCCCTCCACCTATCAAGATATATTAAATCTGTCATCCTGTGCCTTTCATCCTTTTAAGCCTTACCTTTCTTTGTAGACTTTAAGAATTAACACAACAGGGGCTAGGGAGATAGCTCAGTAGAATAAGCCCTTGCCCCGCAATCACTGGTTCCTGAGTTCAATCCCTGGTACTGAAAAACAAAAAAAAAAAAAAAGAATTAACACATTAAGTTTATTCTCTGCCATCTTTAATAAAAGTCTTACAGAAAGAAAACTTAGTGGGTAAAAAAAGCAGAGATATGAACTGACTATAAATTTTTAACAAGTGGCTAAGCTACTTAAGTATCTACAGAAGAGTTGGTCAAAGAAGGCTGCTGCTTGGGTTTCTAACATTTTACTGGAATATAGTCATGCTCATTCATTTACATGTTGTCTGATAGTGCCTCTGTACTTTAAAGGTAGTGTTCAGTAGTTGTGACAAAGACTTTATCACCTGCAAAGCCTAAAATATTTACTCTTAGGTACTTTATAGAATTTGATGACCCCTGTTCTGGGTGGCTGTGTTAGTGTACCAAGACTAAATAATTCTGCAGTGCCAAATAATTATAGAACCTTAGTGAAAAGATCATGTCATGTGAATAAAAAGTAAACTGTTACAGTCAAGGGTTATTTTTTACTCACATGACATGATCTTTTCAAATTTGTTTTGACAGTTCACTGCATGAGCAGGCTACAGAGCAGCCCTTGTTTGGAATATTGCTGATTTTGAAAAGAAGAAAAGATGAAACCATAATATAAGCCCCTCGTTCACGTAACATGTGATTTTCCACTTTTATTTTTTTCCAAACAAGTCACAAGGCCAAACCCAGGCAAGTAACTATATTTTCTGTTTGTTTTGTGTTTTGAGACACGTAATTGCTATGAAATTCAAGCTGGGCCTGAACTTACTACAGAGCCCAGCCTGGCCTCTGACTCACAGAGATCCTCCTTCCCTAGCTTCCTGAGTGCTGGGATTATGGGTGTGCACCAGTACTCCTGGCACGTTACTGTATTCGTACTGCAGACATTTCTGGTAGGGAGCAGTCTGGTATGAAGACCCAGAAAAATATTTAGCAGTAATGTAATATATTACAGTGCCTGTTCAGGTTTTACTAAGGGTTCACTATCAAAATGCAAACCTCTATAATGTCTTGTTGCTGAAATACTAATTGTACCTTTTCTTTTGGAGCATATTAAATAGTATGGATCTGCAATATGCACATTCAGGACTATGTATGTTCTGGGAGTGAAGGGAACCCCCAGAGCTTGGGGATTCCTCTCCTTTCCTGTCCTGACACTCAGCCTCCAGCTCACGCTCTGCTTTGGGAGTCCCAGGATGAACCTTGTACTTCAGCTTATCCACTGTGGTGCAGATTAGGCTTCCTTAGGGGCTTGGAGAGCAGGTGGTCCACTCAGGGTGCCCCACAGCGAATGGGGCTGAGGGGATGCAGTTACAGCAGAGGCCTCAGCAGATTTTGTGGTGAATGCAGGAGTGCTAATGGCTTCAGTGATTCCCAGTGGGGTGGACTGGACCAAGGGACACTTCATTCTTACCTGGTATTGGCCAACCAACAGAAGGCTGAAGTAGGAAGGCTGTGTCATTGGGCAAGGTACTCTGGCTCCAGACAGTCCCTGGAGAGGGACTCAGAATCAGCTTCCAGGGCTGGGAGACAGCTTGAGTCTAAGCAAGTGCCTGGCAAGAGCAAGGTCCCGAATTCAATCCTTAGTACCGCATGCTGTGCTGGTCCCAGAACCCCAGGCATGCCGTGCTTCCCTGAAACCAAAACCAGGCATAGTGTCATTTACCTGTAATCCCAGAGCTGGGGAGGATGATATAGGGGGATCACTATGAATCAGAACTGCATAGTCAGAATCCTGTGTCAAAAAAAAGAACAATCAGCTTTTTTGACCTTTCTAATTCATTTTCTGTGAATCCTAACTCTGACAAGTCCTTGATTCCACTGAAATCTCAAAGGCAGATCCCGCTGCCCTTCGGAAGCAGAAGGTGACGCTACAGCCCACGGTGCACACATTGTCAACTGCACTGTTCCTTCTCCCCCAGAAAACTCAGTGCAAAGTTCAACCTTCTGTACATTAGTAGCTGAATATGGCTGGAATGAGCTATGCTTTTTAGAAAATTCCTGGACCATAAGTGAGGTCTTTGGGCCAAGATCATATTTATTGTCACTATCTAGTCTATTTCCTTCCAAATAGGTTAGCACCCCTTTTCAAGCTCCAGTTATTGAAGACACAGGCAGTGAGTCTCCAATCTGCTGCCTGGAATTATAGCATATGGCGGAAAGAAGAGAAAGAGATAAAGTAAGGGTGCAGGCAGAGATCTGGGGAAGTGGAAGGCCACAAGGCACCCGGACTCTTGGTATTTTATGCAGTACAACTGAGCCAAGGACAATGCGTGAAGGGCAGTCGGTGTTTCTGGGAATAGTAGTTGCGACCACAATGGCCTGGGAAGACCAAAAGATTCTTGCAAGGACAAGGACAAGAACCAGATATAGAGACAGTAAGAAAACTATAGCTTCCTGAGGTGTCTTAGCCTTTTTGGCAGGCTTTATCTTGCCCTGTGAGTACCACAGCAGTAGTCACTTGCCCTAGGGCTTCCAGCTGTGACCAGAAAAGAGCAATAGTTTCCATGCTGTGATCTGGCTCAAGGTCAGGACAAGAACAAGCTTTGGAAATCCCTTAGACTCAGTTTATAATTCATAGTCCCCAACGCAAATGCTTATGAAAAATTCTCCACACTCCTACTTTCTCCTCCAGCTCCCACTATCTTTTCATTCTTAGCTGGTAACTTGGATTTGTATTTTTCTGAGGGAAGAAAAACTATCAGAAGATGCTTCCTACTTGTTCCCATCTTCTTCCATCTGTCCATACAGTCTGCCTCCAGTACCCTTTCCTTTTCTACCATGCCCACAGAAGGACGGGAAGCACACCATCCCAGCATTTGTATGTGTCCACTTGCACATCATCAAATTATTGCTCTCTACTGTGTTAATGCTATCAGCAAAAGAAAATTATGCTGTCATTGCTTCCAAATGTGCTGTCACCTCTTTGTCACAGACTCCCAAGGAAGGTTGTACGCAGCCAGTATCAGCATCAGCTCTCTGTCCCATTTGACCTAAACCCACCTGCTCTGGCACTACCACCTTCATGGAACACATCCTTTTTCATTTCCAGCCCCCCCCCCCATGCCAAGGCTTCCTCTTTGCTTCTACCTTGGCTGGCTGGTTCTGCCAGGTCTCCTTTGCTTGTCCTTGCTCATGCCAGAGGTTACTGAATGTGATAGTGGTTAATGAGTCTCCATCAGACCGTTTCTCTTCTCTAACCATGCTCCCTCCTAGGGAGCTCATCCAGAGCATTTTAATTACCATCTATGTTCTCACAGATTCTAAACTTATTTTCACACCCTGCACCTTTGCCCTGGTCTTCAGACTTACAAATCCAGTTGACCACTTTATATTTTCACCTGAATGTCTCACTGGCAGCTCAAGCTGAATGTGTCTAACACCAGGCTCCTGACTATTGCTTTCAAGTGGCTTCTATGAGAAATAAGTGGAACAAATGCATATATTGTATCTTACACACCCTGTCATGATAAGCATTCAGGAAATAGCTATTAATCTAATTGCATTGAACAGGTTTTCAATAATTATTTGTTGAATAAACATGAGAGTACATCACTAGAGTAACATAACTCTGGCTTAATTAATAAGAAGCAATGGCTATGTATCTGTGATAGAATAAGTAGTATAATTTTATTTATTCAATAAATACTAACTTAGTACCTGCTATGTCCAAGGTACAGCTATAAACCCTGAAATTATAGCAATGAAACAGACAGTCATAATCCCTGCCCTTAAAATTTTCATTTTTAGGAAAGGAATGAAACAAATATATAGACTGTCAGATGGTGATGAATCCAATAGAAAAGACAAAACAAGGAGATTAACAACGCTGTGGGTATAGTGTCAGGGGAGTATGGTGTATTGATAAATTCTTGCTATATAAACTAATACCTCCTAAACCTGGAGTAACAATAAACACTTATTGTTTATTTAGCTCACATGTTTTCCATGGACCAAAAATACCCAACACCTTAGAAGGTGGTTCTGGCTCAGAACCTCTTCTAAGTGTGCACTCAAGGTGTTGAATGTGCCCCTGGCTACTCCAGAGCTTAGATGGATGTGGACCACTTAAACCTTAAATGGGTTTGAAACTTAGCACTGGATGCTGGCAGCACATCCTAGTGCCTCGTGCAGTACGGACATCTCCACTCTTCTTGACTGTCCTCGTGGCCAGCTTCCCTCTCGCAGAAAATGTGACCCGAGAGAGCACATGTTTTGTACAGTTAGCTCTACTGAATCATGCACCGTCAGGTCACCACACCCTGCTGTTGACACAGCTCACTGTGGTTCAGAGTTGAGGGAGACTGCATAAAGACATCAGCACTAAAGATGGGGACCATGGGGAGCCATTTTAGAGGAAGCGGCCACACGGCAGGAATTCTTTGGTGCTCTTATGATCAACGATTGGAATCTCTGTCCCTTTCTGTCATTTGCTTTCACTGGGGGACAGGTGCTCTATGATTGCTTCAGCCAATAGATTATAACAGAACCGAGACACTGTTAATTTGTGCATAGAATTTCATATGGGAGCTTTCGCTTTCTGCTTCTGGGAATGGAACCCTTTCTGTAGGAAGCACACAATCAGTTAGAAGTCTGAACTCACCACTACATTTTGAGTCAGCCCGGGAGATGCCAGACATCTAGATGAATAAGTCTTCAAGGGATTCCAGCCTCAGCCTCTATTTGACTGCAACTGCATAAAAAGGCTTATGGCCAAAACCTTCCAACCAAGCCTTCCCACTCCTGGTAATAAGGGCTAACAGAAAATTGTGTAGCTCACCAGCTTGGGGAATGATTTGTTTCACAGCAGAAGCTGAGAAGTCATGGAAAGCTACTCTGAAAAGATGACATACAAACAAGGACCTGAGTGAATTAGGAAGCTTGTGATTGCCTTTTTGGGGGGAAGCGTTGCCCAGACTATAGGAAAAGCATAAGTGCAAAGGCCAGAGGTAAAAGTGTGCTTGGTTGGTTCAAAGAGCAGTGAGGGCGCTGATGGAAAGTCAGAGTACGAGAGTCACATTTCCTTTGGGTGATGAAGTCAGAGAAGTAGTTGGGGATCATGCTTAGCCAAACATACTCATATGAGAGTGGCAAGGAAAGTCAGGTTTGGCCAAGACTGGAGTTTTATGAGGCAGTTATGACCAAAGCAGAAGTGAAATTGGAACTGAGGGTGTCTGCAGAGGCTGCTTATGCTGTTGAACCAGGGGCTGGAACTGAGTGTGAAAGGAAGTGAGGATGTGGGGAGGGGAATGGAACAATGGAAATGAAGCTGCCATGCATCAACATTGCTGGACTTGGGATACCAGAGGGAGGGAGCTGATAGGAAGGGAGGGGGATGTTCATAAGGGGAACTTGGATGAGATGGGTTTGTTGGTAATCGTGGAGATGAGGGTGTGGCCAGGGAGAGGGAGCAGAGGGGAAGGACATGATTATTTCTGGCAAAGAGTCCAAAACTGGCAGCCTGAGGAGCTCAAAGTATCACTGATGTGGGGAATAAAGATCTCCAAGAATTGTGACAGGAGTATAGAATAGGAGGGCTGTATCTAAAACATTCAGTGAATGAGAAACAGTGGTAGTTCTATCTGACTATAGTAATTGGGGGCCCTATGTGTCTTCTAATACTAATTATATGAGGTTGGCTGTTTTATTCAATTAATAGAGAGTTCAGTGTCTTGTCAAAAAATAGGGAAGTTGGTTTAGGTCACCCCCAGGTTCCTTTTTGGTTGTAAAATAAGCAAACTTGAAAGAAAAATATGTCATCTTTGAAAGCAACTCTGTTAACTAAAGGGCAACTGAATTCTATGTATGTCAGTTTTCCTTTTCAGGCTGCAATGCATGCATAGTCTCACTAATTTGCAAAGGCATTTTCTTTACAGCTAACAAGATAAATTAAGGGCCTTGCTGGGTTAAAAGGGTTGGACGATGAGGGAGGGAGAGGTAAGTTTCAACTTTATAGGTGTGTTAAGTATCAACCAGGGACATACGGAGTTAATGTTGCTGGAACTTTTGGCATCAAAGAGAGAAACCTGTACGCCTGGTAGTACCTCAAATGAGCTGCTGAAGCATCACTGTCCCAGAATTCAAACAGGATGAGCACTTCTGCGTCTCAGAGATTCCCCCAGCTCTCTACTCTCCCTCAGCCTCGGAGTCCTTCCACTGAATAATATCTGCACTGCATCATAGTAAGTATTTTTTTTCTTCATCTCCCTGCTTGGCACTGCAACTCCATGAGAGAAAGAATGTTTCTTATTCCTCTTTTCATCAGTGTTTAAGCCCAGTGCTTGAAATAGGAGTCACTCACACATGTATGGGGACAGTTGCACGTGTTATCTGCTTTAGCATCTGTTAAACTGACCATCTGGTAGGTTGTAGTTGCCACAGCATTAGGCATGTAAAAGTAGCTGATGCACAGGATTTTTCTTTTTTTTGTATGCACAGGGTCTACAGGGTCTCTAAGTAGACTGAATCCGCCTGTGTTCAGCCTCCTAAGAGCTGGGGTTACAGGTGCATGCCACCACACCCAGGCTCAATCACCATCTCAGTGCTCCCCAGGGCTGGGGCCAGCACGGCAGGCAGGGGGACCCCAGCCACTGCACCTACCTAAGCAGGCACTTTAGTCTGCTGAGGTATTTGGCCAGCCTTTGATGCACACTTTTGAGGAAGCATGAAAAGGCCTCATGGCTAGGCAATGTGATTGGGTTGTTGATTTCTGCTGAATACCATTCCTTCCTCACTGCAATTCTGCTGTACCTTATACCTCTGCACGACAAAAAAGAAACCCTTGCACATGCTTTTTCTGATATGGACTCGTATCACCTTACTTTGGACCAAGAATCCTTAAAAGAACTACAGAATTTAAGGAAGTGGGTTTCATACATGGTCGATGCTTTTAGGGATTCAGAATTGTATTATAGATCTCCTACACTAGACTGTAGTGTGTCAAGACAGAGTCTGAGCGGGGGCAATCTGGCCAGTTTCTTATTTTTTACTGTGATGCACAGCGAGCCAGCTGACTCAGCCTTGGAAGTAATGCAGTGAAGTGCTGACATCACCCCCAAGGTGGTGCTTGGTTGACCCTCTAGTGATCCAGATCTGTTCTGGACATCAGGATGGGTGATATAATGGTCAGTCTTGATCATCCACTGACCATCTAGGCTATTAGCATAGCTTACTTCTGGAGTGCCTGGGTAGGTATTGGAGGTGTGACCTTGGAGACAGCATGGAGCCCCAGCCCCATCCTGCTAGTACTCTCCCCCTGTTCTCTGCCTCCCAGGTTCTGTACCCATCTGCTGTGATGTTCCTGCCTTGTATCAGCCGGCCACAGACTGAAATCTCTGAAATCCAAATACACCTCTGATCCCAAATAAAACCATTCTTCTGCTAAGTCGCAGAGGTCAGGTACTTTGTTCCAACAAGGGAAGTTGGCAACTATAAGTGAGATCACCCCTACCACACGGGGCCATTGAGCCCCATCTGGAGGCTAAAATCATTCAGTCTCATTTTTGCCTCCCACACAAGTGATTTCCCATGCTGGATCCCTCCACTCCGCTGTGTTACAGCAAGAATGTGTGTGGATGGTCTTTTCCAGCTTTGCCATTCTGAAATGCCTTTTCATTCAGGCCTGAAAGTGGATTCTAGTGTGAGTTGTTTTCCTAGCTCTAAGTGAGCCCTGCCCGGCCCCTCCCTTTACTTGAAATAATATTTTAGTTGTAATATTTCTGACTCCACCATTATCTTTCAGTTTTATCTTTCACATCATTGTTTTCTTATTCAGTCCAATCTACATAGTCTTATAAACCTGAGAAAACTGAAATCAACTCAGCATACATTTATTTAGATATTAGTCTAATGCAGACACTGGGCCATGGGCAGAATCCTCAAACCTGGAAGTAATGTCAGTTAGCTCCATGGTTACAATTCTATTTTATTTTAGTTTTTGGAACTGGGGATTAAACTCAGGCCCTTGCGCTTATCAGGGAAGCACTTATTCCACTGAGCCACTCCCCAACCCCTCTATTTTAAAGTCTAGATAGGTGCTCATGAGCCTTACCTCTGTCTGCCACCCTGAGAGATTTATTTATGTTACAGAGGAGGGAAAATGTTTTCCATCTTAGGTTATGGCAAAGGGGTCTCTATAACAAAAGACAAAAGGTTTGCAGAGGTTTTTTATTGTGGTTTTTGGTAGTACTTGGAATGGAACCTAGGATCTTATGCGTGCTAGGCAAGCACTTCATCATTGACCTAGACATTTATTTTGAGATAGGATCTCAAGTTGCCCAGGTTTGACTTGAATTTGTGATCCTCCTTTCTTCAGCCTCCTGTGTAGCTGGGATTATAAGAATGGGCTACTATGTTCAACTAACAAAAAACAGGTTAACAAAGAAAAAGCACGCAAGTACATTAAGTGTACATTTTATCGACATGGGAGTTTTCTTAGGAAAATGAAAACTCAAAAAATAATCAAAGCTGAGCGCTCTGCATAGTAAGTCTGATGAATAGTGGCTGGTTGTGGGCACCAGGGTGGGGTGCTCTGAGCCACTGGTAATAAATGAGGGTAGACTTAGCAAGGCCTGTTTGTTGGTTTCTTTGCCAAGCCCCTGTTCTTCAGAGGAAAGGCGTTCCTTCCTTTACTACGTAGGGAGGGAGTCTTGTAACCTGCCTGAAGGTAGCGTGGCAAGAGATAGGTGGTCAGAGGGACTATCCTATCTATGCAGTAGGATTGAAAAATATGACGAATGTTAAAGATTTTAAAATGTATTAAAGGAAAAGGCCCGTTGCTCAAATCCCCTTCAAAACACCGCCACTGCCTGGCCACACTCACCCTGCCGTCCTTTTCTGAAGCAGTTCTGGAAGTCCTCTTTTGTGTTATGTTGTCATGGTCGCCTTGATATCCTGAATCAGTTCAAGATGTTTACCTTTCATGTCATTCTGACTCTGGGGAAAGAGCCAGGAGCTCCACAGAGCCAAATCTGGTGAATTGGCTGTCTGAGGACACACCACAACGTTTTCAGAAGCCTGACTTTCCTTTGGATGTGTCCTGGCAGAAGCATTCACAGTATTTTTTTTCCCTTTGGCTTTAGTTTCTTTTCTAAAAACTAGAGTATGTTTGTGATAAATACTGATTATGTTTATCTTGGGAATTGGTACATATGCACATCAATCTTAGCCATCTTCCTGCCCTTTCTTCTTTCTGCCTTCCCATCTCACACCATCTCACACCTAAAAGAGCAATAGGCTAAGTGTGTTGAAGTGGTGGGGAGTCTTGGGGGAATTAATGCCAATGTTGTTTACTCCGTGTATGTAAGATCACACTTTGTACCCAGTCTCTAAAGTTCCTTCAGCCTAAACTATCCCATATGCCAAGGGGCCATATTTTGGAGTAGTATGTCCTAAATGGCAACAGGGCTCTTCAAAGAGGACGTGAGAACATTGTCAGTAGCTTAAACACAATGCAGACCATTTTTCTCTGTTTCTCAGGAGGAAAGATGAGATGTGCTTTCTCTCCTGTATTAATTTAGTTGGTTTCTTTCAATTTTGCAAACAGTTGCTGTGGTCCGAGAGACTTCCTGATATGTTGCTGAAACAACAAGGAAAACTAAGTAAACACCAGGCATTTAAAATTCCAGAGACGCAGAAGCAAGCCCGTCCCGTGGATTCTGATCTGCAAGCTGGTGACACCAAAGGCATCAGGGCTCCCTCTCTGGGTGGCAGCTGTCACATTACTCTGCTAATGCACTGTTTACCCCTTAAGAAATCTTCAAAAAGCAAAAATTTTGCTATGCTTTGTTCCAAGAGAACAAACTTTGTTTTGAGTTTTCTCACCCCTGGATGGAGCCGAGTGTCAGGGTGTGGAGTGGGAAGCGGCAGTTTCCACAGTTTCCAGTTAGGTTTGTTCTGTGACCTGGTAAGAGCTGGCGTATCAGGTTCTCACATACCTCCCTGGCAGCCTTCCAAGAAAAATCTCAGTGATTCTTTTTTTTTTTTGGAGGGAGATTATGGTCCTTATTGGTGCTCTTTTCCATTACCTGAAATATTACAGTTGATACATTACAATTAAAACTAATTAACTAATATACATACATATTACAATTTTTTTAAAAAACCTTTTTAAATTTATTCATTTATGTATTTGCTACAGGGTCTTGCTATGCAGCTCAGACTTGTAGTGATCCTCCTGTCTCAGCCTTCCCAGGGCTGGGATTACGGGCATGTGCCACCATGCCTGGTTTCCGTGACCCACATGGCATGGCCAGGGTTCCTGGGCCAGCACAGCATGTGGTGCCAGAGGTTGAACCTGGATCCTCATGCTTGCAAGGGAGGTGCTTAGACTGCTGAGCTATCTCTCCAGCCCTACATACATATTTTAAAGACTTTTTTGTATTTATTATTGCAGTGAGTTTAAGTTCTGGACAAAACTGAGGGACAGATAGTGAAATAGCACTGCCTCATCCCCTCCCACACGTAGATCTTCTCCTCTCAGTAGCCCGAGCAAAGGGCCACATTTTTACCATTACTGAACAAAGCTGGCCTCTTTTCACCCACCGTCTATAGCTGACGTTAGGGTTCTTCTTTGTGTGGCACAGTCTGTGGCTGTGAACATGACCGTGTCCACCATTATAGCAGCGTACACACTAATTTTCATGTCCTAAAAATTCTCTGTTCTTACTACTCCTCCCTCCTTTTCCCTAACTTCTGGCCAGCATTGTTCTTACTGTCCTTAGTTGCTTTTCCTAGACTGTCATAGTGTTCAGACTAGCTTCTTTCACTTAGTAAAACATGTCAATGTTTCTTCTAGTTTTTTAAAAAGCATTTAACAATATTTCATTCTCTGGCTGCCATAGGTTTCTCCATTTACATATTGAAAATGATTTTGGTTGCTATAAAGTTTTACTAGGGGATAAAATTGAGGTTTTTACCAGTAAATGGATGATACTAGAGACCATACTCTTAAGTGAAATAAATCAGACCTACATATGCAAGCATCACATTGTCTCCTTAGTGTACGAACCAGAAAGACAAAATAAAATCTGAAGGGTACAATAGATACTGTGAAAAGGGAATGAACCTGTTCAAAAGGAAGGAATTATTGAGATGAGGACAGGAGAGGGAGTAGGGAAAAGGCAAATATCTATGCAAGCAAGCAGGATGGGTTGAAAAGTTGTACTGTGGATTTCTGCCAGTCTATGGAAAGGAGCAGTTAATGTTCAATTTTTTGGTCTTTCTTTCATTTTTCTCATATCCTCTCTTCTTTATCTCTTATTCCTGGTTTTCTTTTTCCAACTTTGTGTGCATATATCTGACCATCTGGACACCTACTTTGAAGACAACACTATGCAATACAACATATACTGTCAATTCATGGTTTTCATTTAGTGGAATTCTGTATTATTTGCAATATTTTTCTCTTACTATTTTATATTCTCTTTAAAAAATAAAATAAATAAATACAGTTCAAAAAAGTGTGCACAAAACTGCTACGAAGGTATGTGCAGCTCTTGTGTACATGTGAGTCTTGTACTCCTTCAGGTGAATTCCAATGCACGCGCTCACTTGCCGGATTACCTGGTAAGCACATGTCTAATTGTGTACGAAGGCATCCAGCTGTCTCTCAAAGTGTCTGCCATTTTGCATTCCACCAGCGGTGAATGCAAATTCCTGTTGATCTGCCTCTCTCAGCTTGGTGCCACTACTATGCTGAGATTTGGCCATTCTCACCGAGGAGTGCCAGGATGACACATTTTGCACACTTGGTAGTTAAAATGTGCTCGCTTACTCTGTTACTCTTTGGGGTAGTTTTAGCCTGATGATTGCTTATAGTTGTCAGTTATCATTAATGAATCCAGAAAATGAAATCAATTTCATTTGGATATGAAAAAACACTACAAAATGTGCTTGCTACTGAAGAATATTTAATTAGGAGAAATGTCATTTCGGGAAACATCTTTTTATGTAACTTATTCCATCTGCTTTTATACCACCACCACTGCGCTCTAATTTCCTCTCCTGAATTGCCTGTTCTTACAAAGCAGAGCATCATTTTGCTCACTTCTATGTTCTCTCCAATTTTTCCACAGGCGCATGCAAGGGAAGCACATAATAAATGTTTGACTCAATGCTGTGGATTTCAGAAAAGACTTGAATGACATAACCAGTCAAGCAAACTGCTGATGAGCGAGGCCTGCCCCCACGCTCATGGTCATGCAGTTGATAATGGTAAACCTGGTTTCCAAATCACCCAGTTTAGCGCTAGAATTCCCTATTAATGATCAAGTGTATGTCTTAGCAGGGATCCCCACACTCAACTTGATCTCTTTTCCTTTTCTCGTTCAGAGAGGTCTTAATGTTTACACAGATATTCCCAGTCCCTCAGTACAGCCCACTCCAGGTTACTAAGGTGGGCATACAGAGCGATAGAGCCTATGAATGACAGGCTCCCATTCTTGGCCAGAGCTGTCACCTGAGGAGCAAGCGGGGAGCCTGCAGACCATGTTTGCTGAGTAATTTGGGGGAGAGAAATGTTCCCTCTGCTATGGACACATTTTAGCAAACTATCTTCTTTCTCTCTCCTTAGATAGGAGTAGAAGCAGAGCAGCTGGAGACAACCAGAGTTGGATCAGTGAGCCTGCCACGGCCATTGCCATTGTCGAGGGCAGATGCAGTGAGCTAAGTCTGATCATGGATGGTGTTGCTGAGCAGTTGCACCAAACCAGCTCTGTAACCAGCCCCAAGTCTAGCATTTAGCTGTACGAGCTATTTTATTGTTTTAAAATCACTTTAAGACTTTCATTTATTTATTTTTGATTATTCAGTGGAAATTATTCATGGCCAGAGTTTCAAAAAGCAAGATGATAGAGTTTTTACTCAAAAGTTAATTGATTAGAATTTTGACCAAGTGTAGCTGTTACGCTTGGAGACAACTATAATTAGGTCTTAGTACTTAAGATCTATGTGATAACTGGCTGACATTATATTTGCACCTCCACATTCAAATAAAACCTAAATGTCAGGTGTTGGAATATGAATGCAAAAACTTCAGGACCTGCTGTTACCACAGCTAAAGCTGAATCATGGTTCCCTCGGGGGGAATCAATAGTTTCTCTTAAGCCAAACTCAGATTCCTAAATGTACTTCCAAATGATAAATGATTAATGGCCAAGGAAAATATTTTTTAAAATCTCTACAGAGGATACAAATTTGAGGAGAAAAGTGCTATTAATGTGCTGTAAGTATTTGTTATAAGAGTTGGAAAAATCACCCTTTAAGTTCCTTCTTTAGAGAATCTTGCTTTCCCCCCACCCTGGGTTACAATCAATTAAATAGTTTTAGGATGAAAAGTTATATTGTCAGTGATTATAAAGACAAATAATCAAGGACAAAACCATTACCTTGAAAGAGGTTTTCTTTAAGGTCTCATTGGTTCTAAACTTCAAGCAGAAGGGCAGAGCTTCTGCTGATACTAAGGGATCAGAATATCTTCGGAATAAAGGGATAGTGTACTGGTTCTGCTTGATTAGGAAGTGCACAATGCCCTCTTATGTCAAGGTCAGTATTCTGTTTTCACATTGTTTTGACACCATCTAAAAGTCTAATACTTTTCTTTGTGGCTTTCACCTCTTGACACTTTATCTTGAATAGTCAGATAGAATTGTAAGATATTTGTTGAAAGCAAGAGGAACAGAAATTATTTCTACTTTTTCTTTCTGTGTATCAGTCAGAGAAAAGGGCCCCAAATCTTTTGATCTGATTAACAGCGGTAAAGTATCCCTAGAGCCCCGCACTTCAGGGTTTAAAAAAAATTTTTTTTTTTTTTGTCGGTATGCTTTGATTCTCAAGATGCCTCAGCTACAGACAGTTCAAACTCTTGCTGTGAATCACTCACCTCTAAGAGACATAAATAACTCGAACAGCCAGAAAATAAAGCAGGTAATCTCTGAAAATGCCTGGCCACATGAAAATGAAATAGGACCGAAGACTCTGATTCTTTAGACCTTATTGAACCTGATTCTCAGTCATCTGGTAAAATTTTAATTTATTTCATTATTGCCTTTTTATGACAAAATGTAACTTATTTGTTTGTCCATTAATCCTTCCTGCTTCATAGCAATGACACATGTGATGACCTACATTAAAGTAATTGTCTACCATATGTGACATTATAGTGGTTGCCTATAAATAATAGGAAAGTTTGCAGAAAATTAAAATATAAAGCATATAACTACAGAAAAAGACCCAAATCTTTCGATAATTTAAGGCTTTCTCATGCTCATATATTGAACTAGTATTTTAGTCATTTGAGCCATCTAGTGGCAATAGACTTGAAATATGATTTCTTATACTGCAAAATAATGTAAAAGCTTAGTAGTCTCCAACATAAAAAGAATAAACTAAGTAAAGTAAGTCATAACAGAAACCCATTATCTATGTCCAGCTTTTGAATAAACACTTGTTTATTGGTAAAAGGTTCTGTAGCAGATATCAACTAGAAAAACAGCTCTATCTTGTTATGTGTAGAAGAAGCAACATAGTCAAAGAAAATACAATTATGGCCACTTCCTGTGGCCCATGCACAGTGTCCCCTCTGCTTCCTGGTGGTCAGGTGAGGAGAGCCGGCCCTACTGAGTGGATTTCAGGGTCTGAGCAGTGGTGGGAGACTGGTATGTACATTTAATACAAGAAAATGGAAACGAAGCAGCTGGAGGAAAGCATCCCCAACACTGAAAGCAATGGTGATTTTGGTAAATGTCCTCCAGATGACATGGAAGAGGAGCAAGCACTTAAAGATCTAGAAACACAGAGGACATGGGTGAATTTGGAATTCTGCCTCAGACAAGAATGCCAGGGTAATGATTGGAAAAGAAGGCAAGAACATTAAGGTTCTCTGCACAGAGACTGCAATGCCAGTTTTGCAGACAGCAGTGGCCCTAAAGGCATATTGAGTATCAGTTGTGACACTGAAACAACTGGAAAAATTCTGAAGAAAATCACCCCTACCTTGGAAAAGGGCTTGCAGTTGCTATCGCCCACTGTAACCACCTGCTGGAATCTGATGTTGTGGGAGCCTTGAATTACCAGCACTATAGAGGAAGTGAGTTTCGCTGACTTGAGGCCAATCATTCATCAGCTGCCTGGCAAGAGGAATTACTGGTGTCAAAGGTGCTAACATGAAAGAACTTGGAACACTCAGATAGCAATCAAGCTTTTCCAGGAATGCCATCCTCATTCTACAGAGTTGTTCTTATTGGAGGAAAGCTGAATAGAGTTATAGAGTGCATAGAAATCATTCTGGAGAAATTATTTCTGAGTCTCCCATCAAAGGACATGCATGACTGTATGATCCCAACTTTATGACTATGCTAGTCTTACCATGATATGTGATGACCACTGTGGATGGCCTGTGGGCTCCTGTGTAGGCAAGAAGTGGTTTTGACAGAATACCCCTGGTCAGGGTTGGCATCCCATACTTCTCGCTAGAAGAGATTATGATCATAAGAGTCCTTGTAGGAGACCCCCCCCCCCAGTTCAGGTAGCCAGAGTTGTAACAGAGCTCAAAATCTTCCTCTTCCACCAGCACTACCTCCTGAAGGAGACTATTGAATGACCTAAGACAGAAGAGAAAGATCTGGAGATCCTTATGACAGCATGATTAGTTTCAGCACTGATGAAACTTAGGAGTCAGTAATAGATACATGCCGGCAGATGGGGTATGAACCACAGGCTGGCGATGGCTGTTCCTGTATAGGAAGAGCTCATATGGTGATCTTGGTGGGCTATTATCAGTACATAAGTAATTATTCTCAAAGATTTGCCTGGCTCTATTATTGACAAAAATAATCTGTGGGTTAAGCAAATCTGCCAGGAAGTGGGAGCTTCTATCAAAATTGATCTTTAGAAAAAATTGATGAGCCTTTCAAAGGATCCAAAGATAAAATTATTATCATTACAGGAACACAGGACCAGATACAGAAGACAGTATTTGATGCAGCAGTACGCAGATGTTGAAGGATTCCAATGTAGTATACTTTTATTTTTTATAGTGTGAAGGGGTCTTCTGAAAAGTTCTAAGACTAGAGAACAGCTGAAAAAGTCCTGCATATTTTTTAAAAAATCAGCTTCTGTTTCAAAAGCCACCCCTGCTTCATAAGTGTTCTGTGTTTGAGGTATAGTGAAATCTTTGTTGTTCACTAGATGTAATGTTCCTTACAAACAGGTTAGGAGGAAGGGGATCTGCAAAATTAACATTGAAATTTTAAAACAGCAGCAGAGTACGTAGATTTTATTTTTTATTGACTGTTGGTGGTTTAAACGCCTCTTCTGTAATTATTGTAAACACCTTGCTTTGTGTGGGTGCTGTAAACATTTGGGGGTTAGAGCAGGGAGGAAAGTAGTGGTCCCTCACTTATCAAGGGTGCCATGTTCCAGACACCCAATAAATAAAACTCAGCAAAGTAGGGACACTGTATTTATTTTAGTATATATACATATATAGGCTTTATAAACCCTTCCCCCACCCTTATAAATCTTTCCCACACTTTTAAAACACTTTTAATGTTCTTTCTTTCTTTTTTTTGGTGGAACCAGGGATTGAACTCAGGCCCTTGTGCTTGAGTTCCCTTAGTGTCAGCAGAAGCTCTGCCCTTCTGCTTGAAGTTTAGAACCAATGAGACCTTAAAGAAAACCTCTTTCAAGGTAATGGTTTTATCCTTGATTATTTGCCTTTATAATCACTGACAATATAATTTTTCAATCTAAAATTCTTTAATTGACTTTAACCTAAGGGAAAAAAAGCAAGATTCTCTACAGAAGGAACTTAAAGGGTGATGTTTTTCAACTCTTGTAACAAGTACTTATAGCATATTAATAGCATTTTCTCCCTACGTGCCTATTCTACTGAGCCATCTCCTTGGTCCCCAACTCCTGATGTTCTTAACTATTTTCTAAACTTGTAAAACTACATGATTTTAACAACATAGGTATGCTGTAACGTACTATAAAATCCTGCAATATACCAAAAAATCCACGATAAATAATTTAGATTAATATTTTTTGAAACTTCATGAAACAATGAGTCCGTGAAGATCAAAGTGCAAAATAGCGAGGGACAACTGTGGTCCGCATGTCTCTGGCATCTGCTCAGAGCAGTGTACAGAATATGCTTTTTTGTAAGAAACATTTTATGGTTTTAAAAATAAATTTAGTGAACCTAAAAAAAAGAAAAAGAACATAAGACATTGTAATTAAAAGGGACAATTTTTAGTAATAAAGAGCTGTCAAATATTTAATGGACTAAAGTGATTAATACATTTTACAATCTCATTATATTCAAATGTGGCCTTTGACAGGTGGCCTTGGGTGTGGCCATTCTTTCTAAACCTGTCTTCTAGCCATCAGCAGTCTCATGCCTCATGTTTAGTGAATAAAAATGAGCCGCCAATCTGCCCAGTGGTCCATTAGAAATAGTTCATAACCAGAGTGCACTGTGGCTCATTTTAAATTTCTTTAAGTGGGAACTGTAGATCAAACTTAAGTTTCCATTTTGGCTGTGATCTAGTATAATAACTTCCAGCAGAGCCAAATCACAAAATCCTGCTATGTTGATGTGTTAGAATCCACATTCATCTTTACCTTGTTAACTTTTTAAGGAGATTTTATTTGTAGCTCCACAAAATGTCAGGTTCTTTGGTTTCCTGCTTTCTTAAATTACCATATGTCTCTAAATAGGTATTTCTTAAAAAATCAGACAGCCCCAGGAAATGATAGATTTGTTTTTCTTCAAAATCTCTAACCTTCCTGCTTGGTAGCCTTGCAAACCAGCAGCAGAAATAATTTCTTTTTGATCGTTCTGTTGTCTGAGCTCTGACTTTCTCTCCTGTCCTTTGTGGTTTTGTTAGGTGAGCAGAAGACAGGGAGCCCTCACGTATGGCTTCTGAAAGCAGCAGTATCTTAAAAAGCTGCGAGAGATGTCAGCCTGACAATGAACAAAACCTAAGGGAGTGATGGAGCAGAATAAAACTCCAGTAGATTTCAAGTAAAGTTTCCTGGTCCCCTGAAGAACTCAGTGACTGAGGGAAACTGCTGTGTATGTGGGTGAGTGTCTATTGTTTGGCCCCTCTGCCCCACTTTCTTCTGTGAATACTATCTCTTTGGGACAGAATGTTTGGATGTGGCTAAATGTGTTTCTTAGGCTATTCTGATCATTGGATTTCCTTCCTTAGGTATTTTGAACTTGCAAGCAATAAAAATGAGTCTGAGATCTTTGGGTCCACCTGATACACAGGAGATGTGCTGCTGCTCCTTGTTCTGTGCAGCCTAAATTAGCCTGAAAGCTGGAAAAAGAAATGAAGACCAGGGCCCGTGAGAGTCTGAAGGCTCTGAGAACATAATCTTTCAGAGCACAATTTTAGAACACAAGTTTGTTCCTTATTGGCCTGCACTGGTTTGAGTGGCACTTCTGTTCCTTGCCTCCCAAAGAGACCTGATGAATACAAAGTAAATGTTCCCTGCACATGGCCAAGTCATTGTTCAAATCCATCAATAAACAGAAGATTTTGAAAGGTGAGGGCAAGGGACAAACTCCAGAGCACTAAGCTGGAGACACACCCCAAGACCTGATCCTGGCTGAACAGGATAACTGACCTCACCAGGTATTCATAAGACACTGAGAAAAGGTGCGGCCATGTAGTATTTGAAGAATTACAGGAGATTATGGTCTTTTCATTTACCCTAAAATGCTCATTACAGGCCATACATGTCTCCTTAATTTCCTTTCTCACCATTAAAGTTTCTACTAATGTTTTGTGGTGTCTGCCATTTACAAGGGGGCAAGTACCAAGGTGCCTAGTAATAGCTTCTGGGGTGGGCCGATGCTAGCTGGATCAGGTACTGTTGGTACCTGTTACGCGCATGGCCCCATTTTGTGGAAAAGTGTCTGAGATACTCTTTTCCAAAGCCCCCAATTGCACACCCTCTCGCTTGGCATTGGGTGCCTACCTGTTTCTGTCCTTCTCTTCACCCTAATCCTATTGACAATTCATTGCCCCAATTCAGAATTCAAAGGAAAAACATACAGGTATTAAATCGCAGAAATTCCACAGTGAACTCCAAAACCCATGGACAATTTCAGCAGAGTACATAACTTAGAGAATGTGGGGGAGTAGGGCTTCACCCTCTAGGTGAGGTGGCGCAGTTTTAATGGAGAGTGGTAGTCGTCAACGGACGCCCGGGGACACCTGCTTTCAGCTTGGCTCTGATCTCCTACCCACTTTCAGTATTCACAGATACTTTGCCTGAACTTCTTCACTCCGATGGCCTTGCTTCTCTCGGTGTGCACATTCTTATCTCTGGTATTCTTCAACTCAAAACTGTCTGTTTACTTGTCTATATTTTCTGTCAGTCACGTGGAAACCTCAAGGCCAATGCATCCAACTATTAAACCTTTCCTGAGTTCTTCATGCGTATGCAGGAAAACTAAATGATTGGGGATTCCATTTTTTGACTCTGTCTTATTCCGAAGGTCTTCCCATTTCTCAAGTGTACCCCCTTTTTGCTGTCCCCCATATATCCTTTGTCAAGATTCTTGGTATTCCTGCAGATTTTATTCTAACAACCTCTTAGGTTTTCACCCTGTAGTGAGTTGTTTACCTCACACTACTGTTCTCTTACTTGGAGTTCATTTTTATTTGTTTTTAATTTTTGGAGTTCATTTTTAAATGTGTGTCATATAAAACTACTTTCATAAGATCTGGGCCTGGCAGCTCACAACTGTAATCCCACTGCCCTGGGGGATTGCCAAATTTGAGCCCAGTGTGGGCAACTTAACAAGACTCTCTTAAATTTTTAAAAAGGCCTGGGGATGTAGCTTAGTACTATAATATGAATTATTCTGCAATGGATCTGTGGGGTTTTTAAAATATGTTCTTCCTTTAGTTAATTCCTTTCCTCCGCTTTCCATTCCAGTCACGCTAATTTCTCCTGAAATTAGCTTTTCTCCCCCACCTTCCCCGCCCTTCCACCTCTGTATGAAGGCTGCCCCTCCTGTGGACATGGTCCCTCCACTCTGCATCTCAGCTTCACGACTCACCTCAGGGACTCCTCCTTCAGTAGGCTTTTCCTGACCTTCTTGTTCTGTGGATACTTCTGCAGCGTCTTGCTGTAATATCTTTACTTCCAGCTTCCCCCAAATATGTTGTAAAGTCCTCAAGGCTAAAATTACCACCATGATGTTCAAGAAGTAGTCAGATTTACTCAGTAAGATTAGAGATGAATAAAAACACAAGCTCTTCGCTCATTTCCTTCTTTGGAGTTTACATTCTGTGCAGCATCAATTTCAAAACAAAAAGAATGGAGACAATAGTGTCATTATTACAGATGAAAGCTCCTGCAGGAGAGGTACCTTCAACCTTCCTCAGTCCTCTTCTAGAAGAACAGACTGGAGGGTAGGGAAAATGAAATGTGGTAGCCTAGCCTGATATACCTGAAATGGGAGGAAGCAATGATGTCATTTGGATAGTTGGAATTTTAGGGAGAGACTGTACTCCGAAATTAGCTTTCAAGCAGCTATAATAAACAGTGGCAGAGGGATTGCTGTGAGTTCGAGACCAACCTGGGCTACAAAATGAGTTCAAGTCCAGCCTGAACTGCACAGTGAGATCCTGTCTAAAAGAGAGAGAGAGAGAGAGAGAGAGAGAGAGACAGAGACAGAGACAGAGACAGAGAGAGACAGAGACAGAGAGAGACAGAGACAGAGAGACAGAGACAGAGACAGAGACAGAGATGGAGAGAGACAGACAGAGACAGAGATGGAGAGAGACAGACAGAGACAGGCAGACAGAGACAGAAAGACAGAGAAAAAAAAGTAAAGGAAGCCTTTGAATGTCTAAAAAAGATTGGAAGAAGTCTTTCTAAAAGAAAGAGAAAGGAACTGTGTAAGGCTAACACAGAAGGGTGCATGAGTAGCTGTTTTTAGCTGGTTTCCTGTTGTTCTGTCCCTAGACTGATTTTTTTTCCTTAGCACTTAGCAGTTAGCTAGCAAAATAGCATTTGAGCTCTGTAGGTCAACAAAAGTCATCTTCCAGATCTCTGTTCTTTTCCTTGAAGGCTCCCCAGCTGTCTGAATTACCTATTGAAGATTCCTTGGCTTTTACCCTCCACAGAGGGGAGCTAGAGATACACTCTAGGGACAAATATCAAGAGATCTATCATAATAGTCCAATCAGATAATTTCAGCAGCCTTGAATTGGCACCAATTCAGAAGTTGTTCGAGAGCTTTATTTAAAAAGGGAATTAAGGACATAAAATTTGTTTGAAAGGGGAAGTGGGAGGGGCTGATGGAGACGTGGCAATCAAGTGAAACTAGATCTCTTCTAAGCCCCTTGTGTTGCTACTGCACTTAATTTCTTATTACATTGTGTTAGGAGGTATGGAAGATTTTCTAAGAAACAATTTGATAGGGATGAGCCCTCTCCTCACAAAAATTAGAGTACAACCTGGGTCAGGAAGGCAGACCAAAAATAACAGGTGTAAGAGGCTATTAATCAATCTGCAACAATTTTCTCAGGGCAGCTAACGTACAGGAATAGCCTATTGTCACTTGATTAATGAGGATATACATTTTTTTCTATAGAGCAAATAAAGTCAATATTATTCCAAGATAGACAAAATAGTGAAGTCAGCCTATGCATCCGGTTGACTAGGAATTTTGGATCTAACCATGGCATTTAAGTCCTTTCTGGTTTCAGAAGCAGTCTGGCACTTGCCACAGTGCGGGTCCTTCAAGGCCTCTTGTGGCTGTGTCTATATGACCCCTTGAAGCCTCATGGGATCATAGCAAGGGTTTTTCAGAAGTGGTTGGATATCGGCTATGATGCTGGGACTAAGGGTGTGTGATTACTAAATTACTCCACTGATTGGCTTGGCATAGTTCTGGGTATGGAGAGAGGGAAGATCCAGCGTGGTTGGGTGTGGCACCGCCCAAAGAGGAAGAAGCCTGGAAGAGGGGGGCAGGGAGGCTGCTGCCGCCCGCTTGCTACTTTACCACTCTGTTGCCTTCTGCCCACCACGAACGCTTTCTCCTCTGTGCTGCTCCTCTGCAGTGCCGCTCTGCCAGGGAGCCAGCCGACTGAACTGCGAACTCTACAAGCTGAGCCAAATAACCAAATAACCCTTTTTTCCCTTAGCTTTAGGTGTTGCTGATTTTGTTTCAGCAAGAAAAATAACCAAGACAAAGCCCACGAGTTAAAGCCTTGGCCCCCAGGTGGTGCTGTTGGGAGGTGTTAGAACTTTTATGGGACAGGTCTGGTGTTTGCTGCATACATTATTGGGCGATAGTGGACCAAGAAATGAGGGAAATTGCTCTGCTATGGGACCATCGTGTGCTGCTTTTCTATGGGTCCAAAAGCAATAGTCCACTTGACAACAGACTGGAACCTCCAAAACTGAGCCAAAATAAAACTTTCCTCTGTATAAGTTAGTTATCTGAATTATTTCATTATAGTAATGGAAATTCTGAATAATGCTATACTCCTTAGTGGCCAGTGTATCCTCTGGTTAAATACCACTAATTATCAGTCTTAGGCCTGAATGAACTTTCAGGACAGAAACAGGAATTCTAGATAATTCTGAATGACTTTGTGTCGAGTACTGGGTAGGGAAATCAGCTAAGAGATCACTGGGATTAAGACGCTGCCTCTTATGGCTCATATCTGTTCCTCCAAAGCCTCATGTGGTCAGAAGTGGGCCTTTTGGAGGTAACCGAATTAAGGGGTGGGAATATGGGTGAAGGATGTGATGCTGAGATTAAGGGTATATGGATTAGTCCACTGCTTGGAATTAGCATGGGTCTGAGGGGCACCACCCAAAAGACAGGTAGGTCAGATGGAATACAAATGGCCAGAAAGAAGGCAGTTGCCGCCGCTGCTCACTGTCTTCTGGCTGCCCCAAAGGGCCACGCATTGTTTTGCCCCTGCAGTGCTCCTCTGTGATGTCATTCTGTCCTAGACCCAGCTGATTATGGATTAAAACCTCTAGGAACTATGACCTGATGGGTATTAGGTATTTTGACTCAGCAGTGAGAAAAGTAATCAAGTCCCTGCCTTTTCTTTCCTATTTCCTAGACAGCATTCCCTGCAGTTTCTCTGCCTAGCATTTGTCACTCCCTCTTCCCATTTATCCCCTTGCAAAAAATGAGGATATTATCTGCCCTGCCCCACTTGAAAACTGATGTTGGGCACAGAAAGCAGCACAAATTTCCAAATGCATTAAAGATGAATTTACATTATCATGGGACATAGCTATTCAGGGATTTTCCTGCAATAATATTTTGAGTTGAAAGAATTTTTAAGAGTACTGCCCCAGGGAGAAAGAATTAAGATATAATTGTTGTGTGAAGTAGATAAATGTGAATTATAATGAGTAACCCTTATTGCATATTTTAGTATATGCCTAGAATTTTATTGGTGTTATCTCATTTATTTTGTACAATGGACCAGTGAGGTCTAACACTACTAATAGCCCCATTTTAGAGATATAGAACTTTAGGTATAGAAAGACAAAGCAATTTGCCATGGACATGTAGTTGCTAAGTGGCAAAGTTAAGGGCCTGAACTCAGTCAATCTTACTCTAGAGTCCAAGACTTTTACCAAAATGCTATTTTAATAAGATGTTATTTTGAAGTGAATGAGTATAAGTTGCCATTTTGGTGGGTTTCGTTTTAAATTGGCTCAAATTCACAACTGGACCATGGTAATTAAAATCTTAATAGCTAGCTTTGTTATAAGTGAAAAGAACATAATTAGCATAGGAAAAACCCTGCAAACACTTAGAATTTTGGTTTCCTATTTACAAAGAAATAATCCTGATTTAATTTCTAATCCTTTTTGCTTCTCTCTTCCCAGAGGCATCTTTTAGGTTGATTGTCATTTCTTTCTTGAGAATTTTCAGCAACTTTCTCTTTGTACATTTCTTTTTGCCCATGCTTCCTCCATCTTGGGGGAAAATCCTTAGAGTGATCTATTCTTGGGTATACCTGCTTCCTCTGGTTTTGAATTTTTTTCCTACTTTTCCTTCCTTCCTGCCATGTCTTCAAGGTTCTTTTCCTGAAGGCCCAAGTAACTTCTCTGTGAAGCTCCAGGGCACTCGCTCTTCTCAGAGCCCCTTGCTCACTTATCTTCTATAGCAACACAGGGGCTCACTCTTCACTTCTTGTGTCTTTCCAGCTTCTCCTCCTCCTCCTGTGCACTCACAGTGGAGTTCGCTGATGCAGATTTCTTAGAACTCTTCCCCCTTTGGCTGCCATCCACCCTTTGATGAGGTTATCCATCTCTGAAGTTTCACTTCTCCCTTTTCCACAAGTGACTTCCTATCTATGCACACCTTAGTAATTGTCCCTTATATAATTTCCGGTATCATCCCAAGTACTTTCTTTAAATTTCTATTCAGTTATTTTACTGTCATCATTAGACTCAAAGAGCAACTTCTGCTCATAGTATTTCTCACATGGATTTGATGATGACACAAAATCCTATGCAACCTGGCACCATTCTAAATTCTTTATGTAGCTTAACTCACTTAATCTTTAAGACAATTATTGTTCTTGTTCCATTAATGAAGGAACTTTAACTTATAAGCATTGTTATATGCCTGTGACTAATGTCACATTGCTACAGAGTGGCGAAGATATAATTTATTCCAGTAGGTGCCCTTGTAGAACTGCATTGTATGTGCTGTTTTCTAATACTTCACACTAAAATTTTTACACTTCATCTATCTTTTTGTTCTATCCTGATTCATGACTTACCCATTCCTCTTTTCAAGATGTTTTTGGTGTCTGTAACCAGTGAGAGTCTGCCAAGGGACAGATGGCCCATCTAAAGGAAACCAGGAAGAGATAAGGAAGCTTTCAAATATTAACTATGTTGGGGCGTTGTTACCAACCCCAGCCTTAAAAGAACAAAAAGCACAAAAACATGTTTCCCAGATGAAGTGGGCTTCATGGTGTTGGAACCCACCAGTCCCTAGAGGGGAGAGCCATAACTGAACCCCAGGGAGAGGCATCATGGGCTGAGGAAGTGGGGGGGAGGAATACTCCGCCTCGTTCTGTGGATTCCACTGTCACTCTCTTCATTATCTCATGCTTGGGATCTCACTGCATCTTCAGTGGTCTGACTTCATGCTCTTCCACTCTGTCTTGCTGCGAGGCCTATTTTCTCTAGGATGCTACATCCACCAAGGCATTTTTTCCCTCATAACCTTGAAAGGCTGGTTACTGCTCCTCAGTTTAGTATTGGGAACCCTCCAAATCCTGAGTCTAGTATCTCTCTCAAAAGTCATATTCTGCAGCCATCCTAGCCTTGGCTCTAGTTGGACTGTCATTCACTGCCACCTCCTTTCTAGAAATATCGCACTTTCATACCTGCGTCAAGTGCACATCTCCCTCTAGATATCTGAAGTACTTTTGGTTTTCTTTCCAAATTCAAGGCCCTTCTTTCTATGAAAAGCTTTTTTGGTCTTCCCTCCCAGTTTCTTATAAGTTGTATGTAACAACTTAACAATTAGGTTTTGATTGTGTTTTTGTGTGTTTCATAAGTGTGTTTCTTTCCTTTAACTAAAGGATGAGGATCTTAGATCACTGGTGCAGCTAATGGTTTACTGACAAAGCTTTCATTTTCTAAGCTATGGCAGTTTGGAGAGTATAATCAAAGCACTGTAGATTTTTGATAAGGGGAACACCACCCTTGAGGTCCCTCCCTGTCTTGGCAGGGTCCTGAATGATGCTCTCCTTTGCTGCTAGAAGCATTTCAGAGTAGGTACCCCCAAATCCTCTGCTACGTGATTGTCACTGTTGCTGTGTGCTGCAACATATCCTTGAGACTGAGTGGTACTCTTGTACGCATAGCTTCATTTTCTTTTTGGGATTTGTTCATTTCCATATAATTAGAACTTTCTGTGGTATAAGCCATCCTGTTTGCTAAGAGTTAGAATTTGGAATGGAATTGCTTGGAGTGCAACACAGGTTCACACTCCCAGAGCATTTTGGTCTCCTAGTGATAAGCCAGTAATGGTGAACCTTCTAGAGACCCAAACGTAGTACTTATCCCAAAGCGCCAACACTGCCCTGTGTGCACTTAGCTGAGGCTCAGCTGCTGGGCCGATGCTGGGGCTTGCCACCGCTGCTCTTAAGCTAGTGTCTCTGGATCAATCCGACCTACACCAACTCTTCCTCTACCTAGTGCAATGCCTGGAGGATGATCTGCATTTCTCTTCTTTGTGCAATCCTGTCATTGCTGGAGACGACTGGGAGCTATGACCAGCTGGGGCGCCATTGAGGAGCTCTCTGGGACATGCACAGACCTGCCTTAGTTTTCTTAGCTTACAAAGTAAGCGTAGAACCATGCCATCTCTCATCTACCATGACGTTCACATACTGATGCTTTTCCATCACATATTTTCCATTGCTCAATAACATACTTTAAGACTAGAGCATTTTTTAAGGGAGGACAGTTTTATTTAGCTCACAGTTTGCAGAAGTTTCAGAGGTACGGCATTTTTTCACTGCTGCTGGAAAGGCTTGACACCCACCAAAATATTTAAGGAGAGATAGAATAAGTTAGTGAAAATGGATGGATGGATTGCACTGGTCACCTAGTTGGTTTCTCTGGCCTAATGTCTGGAAGTCCTTCTCATGTTGATTTTTCTAGCTTGTCTTTTTAAAATAACAGGTTTTTTAATAGCTTACTTTGAACTGGAGAAATTTTAAAACATGAATTCCTAAGAAAGGCAAGAATATTTCAGAGGTAGGAAGACTTTTGCATGGTGAACTCTATTAGTAAAAGGTATCTTACAGTCTTCTGAATTACATGTGTACCATCATCAAAAAGATAGTTCTTGGCACTCATTAATTATGGACCAAGAAAATGCAAGTTTCATCCTTTAAAAATCTACCTAATTGAGCACACTTGGTTTTCTAGATGTTTCTTTCTATCAAGTAAAACTATAGTTCATTTTTAGAGATGATCACAGAGATGAAAAACACCACCACACTAGCTAAACCAAAATGCAGAGAATGAAAGAAAACAAAAAGAACCAATGGAAAAACCATGTGCTTCAATGGAGATCTGGACATCTAGAAAGAGCTGAGTCATCTGTCTACCTCAAGTGTTGCAAGCTTGTGTGAAGTAAAAGAGGAGGCTAGAGCTGGAGAGGAGCAGACAAGGGGCAGCTTCCTCATGCAGACACAAAGGCCTCTCTCTGGACTGGGATAGAAGAAAGCCAAAGCTGAACTCGGCAGGTCTGAGGGCTCGCAAATGCAGCCAGATGAAACTTGGTAAACATTTAGCATAAAACTCATTTTTAATCTCATAAACTTAATTTTTTTCCCTGAGCATATGGGATGCATAAAAAGGAAATAAAACTTTAGTAAATTGAGCCTTACTTGTGCTTTATAAAAAAGAAATTGAATTGCTCTAATGGCAGCTGCAGCTGGCTTTCAGCTTCGAACAACCAGTGTAAATCTAGTTTTTAGTGCTTGATTTAGTAAACACTCAGCTGCAAACTGGCTTCAAAAACAGCTTGGGATGCAGGGCTTGCCATGAAGGCAGTCATGTAACCTTTGTGCAGTATGCCTTTAAATGTGTGAAGAATAGCAGAAACTCTGATTGGGATATCTTTCAATTATCCTATAGTCTATATTTAAATCTGCAGAGAGCGTGCTACTCATTACACATAGAGCTAGCACATGGCTCCTAATAGGCCATGAATTTAAATGTATGTGCAATATTCATTAAAAGAAGAAGCGGAGTGCTAATAATGCGCTGGGAAGCCGTAGAATCGGCTGCATTGTTTGCTTATCTCAGAGTGATCGCCACAGCGTGCTTTGAATCCTGCCCTTCTCTGAGCCGTCTGTCCTGCTCGCACACATAGACCAGCCCCAAGAAACCCAGTTCCTATTTGGCTTAGCAAGGGCCGCAGGCTCCTCGCTTGCAATTTCTGCTAAAAATAGGGAGAAAATTGTGTTGCTCATGAACATGATGGAACGCCCAGCTGCTTTCAGATGGCTGTACAAGCAGCCATTACACTTACGATGCTAGGTTACCCTAACTAGTTCTTAGCGACCTGGACTGGCTTGGAGATCGCTGTTTTGGTGGTGGTCACTTCTCTAATCACGAGATGTCTGCTAGGGGACAAAAATGAGTGTGCCTCCTCACAGCACTGTCTCTGAAAAAAATCTTTTAAAAGAATTCTTGCTAGGATGGCCAGGGTTAATCCCAAGAACAAGTTGCATGAAAATAAATTGGTGGCTCCTCCATCCCGCCCGCGCCTGCCCAGCCCCAGAGACCGGCCAGAGACAGTGCGACAAACTCCGCCATCCTGCTCCATCCCGCCCGCCCCCGC
>PVKA01018063.1:0-44568 GCA_004027165.1 Ctenomys sociabilis | reverse complement strand
CTGTGAATCCATCAGGCCCTGGACTTTTCTTTGTCGGTAGGGTTTTTATTACGTTTCGGATTTCATTGGCTGTTATCGGCTTATTGAGAGTTGTAATATCTTCTTGATTCAGTTTTGGTAATTTGTACCTTTTGAGGAATCTGTCCATTTCTTCTGTGTCTTCTATTCTGTGAGCGTAAAGATTCTCGAAGTAACTATTGATAATCTTCTGAATTTCCAGTGGGTTTGTGGTGATTTCACCCTTTTCATTCCTTATCGCTTGTACTTGAATTTTCTTTTGCCTCTTTTTGATGAGGTTGGCAAGAGGCTTATCAACTTTACTTAGTTTTTCAAAGAACCAGCTTTTTGTTTTGTGGATTCTTTGAACTGTTTTTTTTTTTCATCTCAATTGAGTTAATTTCTGCTCTAATCTTTATGATTTCTTCCCGTCTTTGCGCTCTGGGTTTTGTTTGCTCTTCTTTTTCTAGTTGTTGGAGGTGCAACATTAATGTGCTAATTTGTTCCCTTTCCATTTTCCTAGTGTGTGAGTTTATAGCTATTATTTTCCCTCTAAGAACTGCTTTCATCACATCCCATAAATTCCGGTAAGTTGTACTTAAATTTTCATTGAATTGTAGATATTGCTGAATTTTGTGTTGAATTTCTTCTATGACCCATTGATTGCTGAGTAGGGTGTTCTTTAGTTTCCATTAATTTAGCAGGTTTTTCTGGTTTCTTTTGTCATTTATTTCCAATTTCATTGCATTGTGGTCAGATAGTATGCATGGGATAATTTCTATTTTCTTGCATATACTTAAACATGATCTCTGGACTAGTATGTGGTCTATTTTGGAAAATGTGAGGTTAATTTTTTAAAGGTAGAGACAGATCGTAACTCCTGACTTTTTTTTTTTTAATTTATTGAAGAACAAATAGCAATGAGACAGTTTCAAGACAAATTAACAGGACAGATTCGATAAATTAGTACATTGCACATGGTTTTTATAATGTTTTGGTATCATATAAGGTGCATACATGATATACTTACAGACATTAATAAAGCATATATCTCTAATCAGTGAATTAAAAGATTGTAGCTATTTACTTATCTTACTTTTTTATACCTGAACTATGTCACAGATTCAATATTTAATACTTTCTACCTTGTTATTTTTCTAGTGGTTTTCTATTGTACTAGACGCCAACAAAATATCTGGTCCAACCTCTACTAGTGCAAATCTTGCTACTCATAGAATTATGCAGAAGCACGGAATATTTATCCTAACTGTACTGTTTATACACACACATCATGATTCTTCCTTTGTATACACCTTTTCTTGTCTAGACCTGTCAAGGATGGACACTCAATTGTCATTAAACCAATTTAGGTGCCTAAACTCAGCCACACAATCCAACACAGTCCAATATTCCACAATAATAGTGAGTTATCTGAAGGAGTTGTTGACTATAGCCATTTACAACTCAACTTATTATTATGGCCCCACATAATATACCTCAGTTTTATACTTTTCTGCTGGATGGATAAGACCGAGATAGAGCAAGACCTATGTACCAAAAGATGTAGCTTTTGTTTCTGATGAAGTCAGTGAATTCCCCTCAGGGGTTACCTTGTAATCATTTACCTTACTCTGTAGATCCTTGTTCTGTGTCATCCATGTGGATGAGTCACACCCAATGCTTGACAATTTTTCTTTCTAGGAGAGCCTGAGAGGAAGTTTTCTCTCCATGTGACTCTGCCCAGGCACACAATAGATAATCAGTCTTTTTCCTCTGTGGCTCCATAATCTCCTTAATCAGAAAATTTGGGCACAACTGAGTTTCATGATGCTACAGTACATGTTCACCTATGTCCTGAGTCTTCACTGACCTTGAAGGGATAGGGCCAAAATGTTGGCTGGCCTTGTGACTCTTCTAATTCTCTAATTTTGTTCTGTGAACTTAGGTTGTTAACCATCCAAAAGAAAAACTGATTAGTACCCCGCAGCATATGCCGTTCATTTGCCCTAACTATCTGACTCAATTCTTCTTAGTTGTTGTTATACATTTCTACTTGTATTTCTTCTTTTGATTTATTATACTAGGGAGACTATATGATATTTTCACGTGTGTGTCTGGTTTATGCACTTACGAGTATATGTTAGAGTGGCATCCTCTTCAATATAAATGCTTCAAGTTTATCATTCTATATAGCTGCGTAATACTCCATCATATAGAAATGCAACACCTTTTTCAACGATTCCACATGTGATGGGCATCTTGGTTGTTTCCAAAATTTAGCTATCACACTTGTGCTGCTATAAACATAGGTACACATATATCACTATACAATGTTTTCAGTTCCTCTGGGAAAATTCCCATTAGGAGGATAGCCAGCTTGAATGGGATTTCCAGTCCTACTCTTTTGAGGAGTCTCTACATTGATCACCACAATTGTTGTACCAGTCTACATTCCCACCCATAGTGCAGAAATGTTTCCTTTTCCCCACACCCTCTCCAACATTTTTCACCCCATTCTTTCTGGAGTGAAATGGTATCTCAGTGTTTTTTGTTTTTTGTTTTTATTTGCATTTCATGAATGGTTAGTAATGTGGAGCATTTTTTCATATATTTAGTCACTTCTTCAATTTTGTTCTCTGAGAAGTGTATATTTATCTCAGATGCCCATTTCTGAATTGGGTCTTTAAATATGAGGACCCTGTTATATTACCATATATATGGTAACATATATATTCTAAAAAGCAGACATTTGTCTGATTTTTTATTAGTTATGACATTTTCAAAATTTGTGGTTTGTCTTTTCACTCTGTTGACATTTTGTTTTGGCATGCAGAAACTCCTCAAGAAGAGCTGATCCCAGTTGTTGATTCTTTCAAGTGTTTCTCATGTGAATAAATATTTGTGCATGAAATATTTACCTACCCTTATGTCTTCAAGAGTTCCTCCCACTTTCTCTTCTAGGACATTGAGTGTTTCTGTTTTAACATTTAGATCTATAATCCATTCTTATTTTAACTTAGTGCATGGTGATAGAGCTGGGTCAAGTTTTAGGTTTTGGCACGAAGAAAGCCAGGTTTTCCAGCACCATTTGTTAAAGAGGCTATCTTTCTTCCAGTGAGTATGTTTGGCCCCTTTGTCAAAGATCAGATGGCTGAGTGTGCTCGTAGATGCTTCTGCGTCTTCTAATCTGTTCCATTGATCTTTAGGTCTATTTCATTGCCAATACCATGTTGATTTTATCACAGTGGCTTTGTAGCATAATTTCAACTCAGGAATTGTGATGCCTCCTGCCTTGTCTTTATTGGCCAAGATCGCCTTTGCTATTCTAGGTCGTTTGGGGTTCCAAATAAATTTTATTAATGATTTTTCTAGGTCTGGGAGGTATGCTGGTGGCAGTTTGATAGTGATTGCATTAAATCTGTACATCAATTTTGGGAGTATGACTTCACGATGTTGGTTCTTCCTATCCAGAAGCATGGAATATCTTTCCATTTTCTGAAATCCTCCATAATCTCTTCTCTTAGAGTGTTGTTATTTTCTGTGAAAAGATCTTTGACTTCCTTGGTTAAGTGAATTCCAAGGTATTTCATTTTCCGAAAGGTATTATTTCTATTGTTTGCCTTTCAGAGTGCTTATTATCTGTGTAGAGGAATGCTATTGAAATTTGAGTATTGACTTTGTATCCTGTTATGCTACTGAATTTCCATATCAGTTCTAGTAGTTTCTTGGTGGAATTTTTGGGGTCTTCCAAGTAAAGTATCATGTCATCTGCAAATAGTGACAGTTTAACTTCTTCTTTACCTATTCTTATTCCCTTTATTTCTCCCTCTTTACTAATGGCTGTTGCTAAGGATTCCAAGACTGTATTGAATACGAGGGGTGATAGAGGACATCCTTGCCTTGTTCCCGATTTAAGAGTAAAAGATTTTAGTTTTCCCCATTTAGGATTATATTAGATTTTGGGTTGTCATAGATGGCTTTTATCAAGTTAAGGTAGAGTCCATCTATTCCAATTTTTCTAGGACTTTGAACATGAATGGTTCTTGGACTTTGTAAAAAGCTTTCTCTGAATCAATTGAGATGATCATGTGATTTTAAAATTTCAGTCTATTAATACAGTGTATTACATTTATAGATTTTGGAATGCTGAACCATCCTTGCATCCCTGGGATGAATCCTACCAGGTCATGGTGTATGATCTTTTTGATGATTTGCTGTATTCTGTTTGCTAGGATTTGGCTGAGTATTTTTTGCGTCTATGTTCATGAGGGAGATTGGCCTATAGTTCTTTTTGGTTGTGTCTTTCCCTGGTTTTGGAATCAGTATAATACTTGCCTCCAGAAATGATTTTGGGGGGACTCTTTCCTTTTCAATTTCCTTGAAGACTTTGAGGAGTGTAGGGATTATATCTTTTATAAATTTCTTGTAGAATTCAGCTATGAATCCAGCAGGACACGGACTTTTCTTTGTTGGTGAGCTTTTTATTATGTTTCCTGTTTCGTTGGCTGTTATTGGCTTATTGATATTTGTTATATCGTCTTGGTTCAGTGTTGGTAGTTTTTAGATTTCTAGGAATCTGCCCATTTCCTCTGTGTCTTCTATTCTGTGAGCATAAAGATTCTTGAAGTAACTATTGATAATCTTCTGAATTTCCACCAGGTCTGTGGTGATTTCACCCTTTTCATTCCTTATTGCTTGTACTTGAATTTTTTCTTTCCTCTTTTTGATGAGGGTGGCTAGAAGCTTATCAACTTTATTTAGTCTTTCAAAGAACCAACTTTTTGATTTGTGGATTCTTTGAACTGTTTTCTTCCTCTCAATTGAATTAATTTCTGCCTATTCTTTATGATTTCTTCCTGTCTTTGGGCTCTGGGGTTTTTTTGCTCTTATTTTTCTAGTTGTCAGAGGGGCAACATTAGGATGTTTATGTTTTCCCATTCTGTTTTCCTAATGCGGCAGTTCATAGCTGTGATTTTCCCTCTAAGAACTGCTTTCATCGCTTCCCATAAATTCCAGTAAGTTGTACTTCAATTTTCATTGAATTGTAGATATTGTTGAATTTCTTCTATGACTCATTGATTGCTAAGTAGGGTGTATTATATTTTCCATGAATTTAGCGGGTTTTTCTGGCTTCTTTTGTCATTTAGGTCCAGTTTCATTGCACTGTGGTCAGATAATGTGCATGCCATAATTTCTGTTTTCTTGCATATACTTACACATGACCTCTGGACTAGGATGCATTCTATTTTGGAAAATAACCTATGTGCAGCTGAAAAAATTGTATATTCAGCTGTGGTTGGGTGGAACACTCTGTATATGCCCACCGGGTCCATTTGTTCCAAGATCTAGTTCAGTTCTGCTACTTCCTTCCTAATTTTTTTGTCTGGTTGACCTATCTTTTTGAGATAAGGGTGTGTTAAGGTCTCCTGTTAAGATTGTAGTCTTACATATTAGCTTTTTCATATCCATTAAGATTTGTCTTACATAGTTGGGTGCTCCTGTGCATGGGTGTTACTTCTTGCTCTTGAATTTTTCCCCTGACCAATATATAGTGGACTTCTTTGTGTCGTTTCATCATACTTGGTTTGAAGTTGAGACTGTCTGAGACCAGAATTGCTAGTCCTGATTTTTTCTGAGGTGCTGGTGCATGTAGTATTGTTTTCCATCCTTTGATTGTGAGCCTATGAATGTCTTTTTAAGTTAAGTGTGTTTCTTGTATACAGCATACTGTTGCATTTTGTTTCTTAATCCACTGTGCCAGTCTGTTTCTCTTAATTGGAGAATTGAGTCCGTTTACATTGATGGTTATAATTGAAATGTGCTGACTCATATTTGTCATGATATTTACCTGCTGTTGTTTACTCCTTTGTAACCTGTGTTTAATTGTCTGTACTGTTTAGTGGGTTCTTTCCTTTCTCATTCGTGGAGTTCTGGTCATAGTGGTCTCTCTCTAGAACATCTTTCAGCAGCCTGTGTATAGATGGCTTTGTCATAAAATTCTTTAGTTGTTCTTTGTAGTGGAAGTATTTCACTTCTCCATCAAACTTGAAAGAGAGTTTTGCATGGTATAATAGTCGTGGCTGGAATTTGTTTTCATGTAGGACTTGAAGAACTCTGCTCCATGTTCTCCTTTCCTTCATTGTTTGTGTAGAGACATCGGCTGTAATTCTGATGGGTTTTCCTTTGAATGTGAGCTCCTTCTTCTCCCTAGCAGCTTTCAGTATATTATTTTTGTGTTGGATTTCTGGGATGTTGACTATTATATGTCTTGGTGTGTTTTTACTTGGGTTGAATTTATTTGGCATTCTGTCTGCCTTGATTACCTGAATGTTGGATTGTTTCCTCATATTTGGAAAGTTTTCTCTTATTACTTCTTCCAAAATTCCTTTTATGTCATTTGTATTGACTGCTTCATTCTCACTGATACCAACTAATCTCACATTGTTTATCCTGGCATCATCTTGCAGGTGGTGGATTATTTTTTTCTACATTCTCATTCTTTTTGAGATCCTTTCTCACCTTTTTACTCACTGCACCAGTGTCCTGTAGATCTGAAACTCTTTGTTTTCACTCAGTGGTTTTGTATACTCATGATTGCTATTTTTATTTCTTCTATACCTCTTTGACTGTGTTTCATGTGTTCTATTTCTCTTCTGTATTGCTCATTGAAGGAATCCATCATATTTCTGATCTCCTCAATTTTTTTATCCGTGTCTTCTTTAGAGGTAGTTATTAATTCTTTTTCTGCAGTGTTTCTTCCAAGTTTGGTTTCGTCTGTATATTTCTGGACTTGTTTCTGTATTTCAGATGCTATGATTTCAAAGAATTCTTTTTTTGTAAAGAATTCCTTTTTGATTTCAGAACTTAATTCTGCTTTGAGTTCCTCCTGTCTTTCTGCTGTTGTTTCTTTCCTTCAGATGCTGTTAATTTATGTATTTCAGCTGGAACAGTGCTCTCTGTACTTGTCCTGGGTGAGCATAGTTTTTCCACCCAATTTTTCTGGAGTTCATTCTTTATTTCAGATACTATGTATTCAGATATTTCTTTTTTAATTTGGGGAATTACTTCTCATTTTATTTCCTCTATACCTTTCTGCTGTTGTTCCTCTGCTGCTGTATCTGTTAATTCATTCATTGCAGCTGAGCTAGTTTCCTCTGCCCTTACTGGTGGACTCAAGGTCTGGGATTGCATTTTTCCCTTTCTCTTTGTCATTTTGTATAGCACTGACCTTTGACCTTTGGTGTGGAGCTTTGGTGCAGCTATAACCTCAGCTTGTTATGAGATTCACGTGCCAGTCTATTAAGTTTGAGATTATCCAGGTATGCCTATCCTGGATCTAGCTTTTGTGTTCAGTTCCTTTTTTTGCCCTAGCTCCTTTAGTTCCCCTTTGTTGGTTCCCTGTTCAGGCAAGCATGAACCGAACTGGGATGCATAGCAAGTAATGAAAGTTCCCCGTCTTAGGCTGGGTTTGGGGTGAGGATCCGGAAAATTGCTGGGGTCAGCCCTCCTGTGTCAGGCTGGTCACTCTCTAGGTGGGCCAGCCTGGGCTTTGGTGCATCTTCTGGTCTCACAAAAGGATAGTGGATGACCTTCTTCACTGAGTATTCTGTACTGGGTCAGCCAGCCTGTTCTGGTTCTGGGTCTACAGGCCATAACCCAAGAAGGCTGGTAAAGGTCCCTCCAGTTCAGTGTGCCTGGAGCCTTCACTCAGAGGCCAGGCTACACTGGGTTTCGGGCAATGGCGTGGGACCAGGGATTGCTGAGAAATGTCCCTGCGGCATGGCAGGCTTGGAGTTTTCACTCCAGGCCGAACTGCACTGGGTCTGGGGCCCTGGGGTGGGACTGGCAATCGCTGGGAAATGTTTCTCTGGCGCGGTGGGCCTGGAGCTCTCACCGGGCCACAGGGGTTTAGGGGGCAGGGAATCCCTAAGAAATGTCTCTCAGGCACGGCGGGCCTGGAGTTCTACACTCACTGAACTTTGATGCCAGGGACTCGGGGAAATTCCCACTCGCTCAGCAGGCTTTAGGGCAGGCAATCTGGGGAGGTGCTGGTGAGTGGGTCCTAAGGTTTCAGGCCACTCACTGGCTTGGAGGGCTTGGGGGCAGGGATCCGGGTAGCGCGGGTGGGAAGAAGCCAAAGGCTGTCCCTCAGACTCACCACACACTCACTGATCTGGGATGCCTGGTCAGTCGTGCAAATTCCCACTCACTGGGAAAGCTTGGGGCAGGATCCAGGAGGCCGCTGGAGTCAGCCGCTGTCTCAGGCTGGTCTCTGGCTGAGCAGCATGGGCAGGATCAAGTAGGCTGCTGCAGTCGGCCGTGCTGTCTCTGGCTAGTCTCTGGGCCTGGGCAGGCGTGGTCGGGATGGAGGAGGATAGCGGAGTTGGCTGCGCTGTCTCTGGGGCTGGGCGGACCAAGTTTATAATTCTTTATAGCTGAGTAACACTCCATTGTATAAAAATTTCACATCTTTTTCAACCATTGCTCAGGTGATGAGCATTTGGTTGTTTCCAATATTTGGCTATCATAAATCGTGCTGTTATAAACATAGGTACACATATATCACTATGATATGATGTTTTCAGACCTCAGGGAATATTCTCAGTAGGTTTTGAATGGGATTTCCACTCCTAAATTTTTAAGGAGTTTCCACTCTAATTTCCACAATGGTTGCACCAGTCTGCATTCCCACCAATAGTGGAGAGGAGTTCCTTTTCCCCAGAGCCTCTCCAATATTTGTTGTTGGTTGATTTCTTTATGACAGCCAATCTTGGGTAATATGATATCTCAGTGTTGTTTGCATTTGCATTTCATGGATCACTAGTGATGTGGAACGTTTTTTCATATATTTATTTGCTTCTTTAATTTCATCCTCTGAGAAGTATGTGTTCATCTCGGATGCCCATTTCTGGACTGGGTCTTCAAATTTTGTGGCCCTAATGTGTTTTAGTTCTTTTTACATTCTACAGAGCAGACCTTTGTGTGAATAATTACTTGTGAAGATTTTTTCCAAATTTGTGGGTTGCCTTTTTGCTTTGTTGGTAATTCCTTCTGACATGCAAAAAACTTCTCAGCAAGAGGAGGTCCCAGTCATTACTTCTTTCAAGTGTTTCCAGTGCAAATACATGTTTGCTTGTGAACTCTTTGCCTACCACTATGTGTTCCTCCTATTTTTCTCTTCTAGGAGATTTAGTAGTTCTGTTTTAGTATTTAGATCTTTAATCCACCATGACTTTAGTGCATGGTGATAGATCTAGGTGAAGTTTTAGTTTTTGGTGTGTAGAAAGCCAGTTTTCCAGTACCATTTTTTAAAGACGCTATCTTTCTTCCAGTGCGTATGTTTGGCCCCTTTGTCAAAGATAAGGTGGATGAGTGTGTTCATAGAGGCTTCAGCATCTTCTAATCTGTTCCACTGATCCTCAGGTCTATTTCTTTGCCAGTACCATGCTCCTTTTATCAGAATAGCCTTGCAGTATAATTTCAAGTCAGGGATTATAATGCCTTCTGCCTTGTCTTTGTTTCCCAGGATTGCCATTGCTATATTAGGTGTTTTCTGGTTCCAAATAAATTTTCTGGATGATTTTTCTAGTTTTGTGAGGTATGCTGGTGGTAGTTTGATAGGGATTGCATTAAATCTGTATAGAAATTTTGTGAGTATAGTTATCTTCACAATGTTGGTTCTTCCTATCCAGAAGGAGGGAATATCTTTACATTTTCTGAAATCTTCTAAGATCTCTTTTTTCAGAGTACTGTAATTTTCCTTGAAAAGATCTTTGACTTCTTTAGTTAAATTAATTCCAAAGTATTTCAGTTTCCTTGGTGCTATGGTAAAAGATATTGTTTCTAATATTTCCTTATCAATGTGTTTGTTATCTGTGTGGAGGAATGCTGCTAACGTTTGGGTATTGACTTTGTATGCTGCCATGCTACTGAATTTATTTACTAATTCTAGTAGCCTATTGGTGGAGTTTTTTGGATTTTCCATGTAAAGAATCATGTCATCTGCAAATAATGGTAATTTGACTTCTTCTTTACCTATTCTTATTTCTTTTATTTCTCTCCTTTGTCTAATGGCTCTAGCTAATGATTCCAGAACTATATTGAATAGGAGGGGTGATAGAGGACATCCTTGTCTTATACCAGATCTATGAGTAAAAGATTTCAGTTTTTCCCCATTTAAAATTATATTGGTCATTGGGTTGTCATAGTTGGCTTTTATCAAGTTGGGTAGAGTCCATCTATTCCAATTTTCTGTAAACCTTTGAACATGAATGGGTGTTGGACTTTGTCAGAATCCTTTTCTGCATCAATTGATATATGATCATGTGGTTTTCAATTTTTGCTGTATTGATATAGAGTGTTACATTTGTAGATTTTTGAATATTGAACCATCCTTCTATCCCTGGAATAAATCCGACCTGGGTCATAGTGTACAATCTTCTTGGTGATTTGCTGTATTCTATTTGCTAGGATTTTATTTAGGATTTTTGTATCTACGTTCATGAGGGAGATTAGCCTTTTTTACTTGTGTCTTTCCCTGCTTTTGGTATCAGTATACTTGCTTCCAGAAATGATTTTGGGAGGACTGCTTCCTTTTCAATTTCCTTGAAGACTTTGAGAAGTATAGGCCATATATCTTTCATAAATTTTTTATAGAATTCAACTGTGAATCCATCAGGACCCGCCCAGACTTTGCTTTGTTGGTATGTTTTCTATTACATCTTGTATTTCATTGGCTGATATAGGGCTATTGAAAGTAGTCTTATCTACTTGTTGATCCAGTTTTGGTAATTTGTACCTTTCTAGGAATCTGTGCATTTTGTGTGTGTGTTCTATTCTGTGAGAGTAAAGATTCTCTAAATAGCTATTGATAATTTAATGGTTCTGTGATGATTACACCCTTATCATTCCTTATGGCTTGTATTTGAATTTTTTCTCTCCTTTTTATGATGAGGTTAGCTGGGACTTATGAATTTTATTTAATCTTTCAAAGAATCAGCCTCTCAGTTCGTTAATACTTTGAGCTCTTTTCTTTGTCTCAGTTGGGTTCATTTCTGCTCTAATTTTTATGATTTCTTCCTGTCTTTGGGCTCTTGGTTTGGTTTGCTCTGCTCTTGCTTTTCTAGTTGTTGGAAGTGTAGCATTAGGGTGTTTATTTTTTCCCATTCTATTTTCCTAATGTGTGAGTTCATATTAAATATTTCCCGCTGAGAACTGCTTTCATCGCATCCCATAAATTCCAATAAGTTGTGCTTGAATTTTTGTTGAATTGTAGATGTTGAATTTCATCTGTAATCTATTGATTGGTGAGTAAGGTGTTGTTTAATTTCCATATATTTATGGGGTTTTTCTGGTTTCTTTTGTTGTTTATTTCCAGTTTCATTGCTCTGTGTTCAGCTAATATGCATGGGATAATTTCTGTTTTCTTGTATATACTGAAGCATGATCTATGGACCGGTATGTGGTCTACTTTAGAGAATGACCCATGTGCAGCTGAAAAAAAAAGTTTATTCAGCTGTGGTTGGGTGGAACACTCTGTATATGTCCACTAAGTCCATTTGTTTCAGACTTTGTTCAGTTTTGTTACTTCTTTCCTAATTTTTTGTCTGGTTGACCTATCTTTTTGTGATAAGGGAGTGTTGAGGTCTCCTGTTAAGACTGTAGTATTAGATATTAGATTTCTCATGACCATTAAGACTTGTTTTATAACGTTTGGTGCTCCCGTGTTTGGTGCATACATATTTATGAATGTTACCTCTTCCTCCTGAATTTTCCCCCAACCAGTATATAGTGGCCTTCTTTATTTCATTTGATCCTTCTGAGTGTGAAGTTGAGACTGTCTGAGAACATGATCACTACCCCTGCTTTCTTCTAATATGCTTAGACATGTTGTACTGTTTTCCATTCTTTGACGTTCAAGCTATGAATTTCTTTTTGATTTAAGTGTATTTCTTGTATACAGCACACTGTTGGATTTTGTTTCCTAATCCACGGTGCCAGTCTATTTCTTTTAATTGGTAAATTGAGTCCATTTACATTGATTGTTATCATTGAGATGTGTTGACTTACGATTGACATGTGATTTACCTGCTGTTGTTTGCTCCGTTTTGTCCTTTGTTTAATTTTTTTTCCCTATTTAGTAGATTTCTTCTGTTCTCATTTTTGTCTCTCTCTAGAACATCTTTCATAGTCTTTGAAGGTTTGGCTTTATCATCATGAAATTCTTTATTTATTCTTTGTCATGGAAGTATTTCACTTCTCCATCAAACTTGAAAGAGCATTTTGCATGGTATATTAGTCTGGGCTGGAATTTGTTTTTGAACAGGACTTGAAGTACTGTGATCCATGTTTTTTTTGCCTTCATGGTTTGTGAGGAATAGTTGGCCATAATTCTGATGTGTTTTCCTTTGAATGTCATCTGCTTCATTTCTCTAGCACCTTTCAGTATGTTATTCTTGTGCTGGATTTCTGGGGTACTGACTGTTATATGCCTCGGTGTGTTTTTAATTGGGTTGAAGTTATTTGACATTCTGTCTGCTTTGGTTACCTGAATGTTAGATTTTCTCTTCATCTGTGGGAAGTTTTCTGCTATTACCTCTGCCCATATTCTTTTTATCTCATTTGTACTGACTCATTCTTTCTCATTGATGCCTATTGGTCTCACATTGTTCATCTTTTCATTGTCTTGTAGGTGAATTGTTTTTTCCTGCATCCTAGTTGTTTACAAGAGATCTTTTGTTACCCTTTCACTAGGTGCACCAGCATTTTCAAGATCAGACACTCTGTCTTCACTTTCACTCAATCGTTTTTACAGGCTTGTGGTTGAGATTATAAGTTCCTCTTTACCTGTTTGACTCTATTTCATGCGATCTATTTCTTTCCTGTATTGTTCATTGGAGTTCATCATTTTTTTAATCTCTATTTTTTTATCAATGTCTTCTTTAGAAGCAGCTATTCTTTTATTGCAGAGGTTTGTTAAGGTTGGGTTTCCTCCATATGTTTCTGTATTTGATTCTTTACTTCAGATCCTATAATTTCAGAGATTTCTTTTTTTATTTCAAAAATTAATTCTGCTTTAAGTTTTTCTATATCTTTCTGCTATTGCTTAATTATTTCTGATGCTATTAATTCATATATTTCACCTGAACTAAGGTCCTCTGCATTTGTTCTGGGTAGGCACTGGGTTTCTTCCTTATTTTTCCACATTTGATTCTTTACTTCAGATGCTATGAATTCAGAAAGTTCTTCTTTTGTTTCAGAAATTAATTCTGCTCTAACTTCCTCTATACCTTTCTGCTGTTGTTTCTTTAATTGCAGTGCTATTAACAAATACATTTTATCTGAGCTAGTGTCCTCTGCACTTGTTTTTGGTAGCCTTGAGGCCTGAGATTGCATTTTGCTCCTTTTTGTCACTTCGTATAGCTCTGACGTCTGACCTTTGTTATAGAGCTTTGGTGCAGTTATAACCTTAACACCTACTGAACTTTGGTATAGATCTATTAAGTTTGAGTTTATCCAGTTATTCCTGGCTTGGGTCTAGCTCTTGTGTTAAGCTCCCTCTTGCTGCAGCCCTTGTTAGTGCACATGTTGTGTCCCTCTGGCACATCAGTGAATCTGTGGTGCTTCTCTATTGTGCCCCTGGTCAATAGGGGAGCACAGAGGCTGTCCCATGCACTATCTGAACCTGGGCTTGGAATGAATGGGAGGGGTGGAGTTTTCCCCAGAGAGCAGGGTGGAAAGGTCTTGATAATGTGAAGAACTCACTCAGGGTTGGCCTGAACTCCATCCGCCAGAGCAGGGAAGAGCAGGAGCTCACCCCCACACTTGCAGGGTCTGAGATTTTGCTGGATGGAAGGGCTGGATGTTTCCTAAGAGAGTGAGAGAGTGGGGAGGAAAGGGTCCAAGAATGTGGTGGCAAAACTCACTCAGGTGCTGGCCTGGACTCTATCCTTCAGTTCAGGGGAGCACAGGAGTTTACCTCCCACTCACTTGCCAGGCCTGAGCTTGGGCTAGATGGAAGGGCTGGAGGTTTTCTAAGAGAGCGAGAGAGTGGGGCAGAAAGGATCTGAAAATGCCTTAGTAGAATTTTTAACAGTTGCCTTTTAAATATTTTCTTCCTCCTTATTGTTATTGTATTCTTCATACTGCCTTCACAGAGAAGGAATTTGAAATTTTAACAAAGTCTGGCTTCCCAATTATTTTTTTTTCATTTGACATTCCCTTAGTGCTGTATCTAACAAGTCAGTGCTACATCTAATGTAATCTTGACTCTCTTTCTCTCTCTCTTTCATTATTTCTTAAATCAGAGTCTTAAAGGTGATCACAGACATTGAAGAAGAGAAGAGACTTCTTCTACCATCTGTGGTGTTGAGTTAGTTCTGAGAATTAAGCATGAAAGAGATTAACAGAAGACCACAAACTTACATTTACATGGGATTCCCCTTAATGAATGAAGGTCAAAGGAACTAGAAAAAACTCTTTTTGTATTAAATAAAGAGGAAATTTAGGAAAAGTAAAAGAGTAGTGGAGGAGTAAAAGAAAATAAGAATTTAAAATTAATATATTTTGTTTTATTGTGAAGAGTAAAATCAAAAGCAAAAACAAATAGCAGATATAAAAGTAGAAACAGCACAACATACAACAATACCTATGTTACAGATTTTCAGAACAAGAGTAGCAAATTATAGTGGCATTATAGTACCTATTTGTACCATCAAATCTGTTGCTTAGATTAACAGATACAGCTATGCAAGACTGGATAAATAACTGAATATTAATGCCTGTTTTTATTAAACATATTTTTATTTTTTTAAAAATTGAGTTTAAAGAAAGCATAATAATAATTGATAAGACATTAGAAATGGTACACATCTAAAAGATCAACAAAAACTATGGTTTCAAGTTATCTCTTCTTTAAAGTCTTTTGTAACTGCTCCAGGCATCAGGAATATACTTAGCTGGTAGGGGAAATACCATGATCATGAAAGAAGATAAGAATTTTAACAGGTTCTCTTTGGATATAATTCTCTGAGTCTCACCTTTCCACCTTCATATTAATATTTGATTTCCCCAGATGTAGCAAGGAAACTTTCATATAGGAATTTCATCTCCTATTTTTAAGGTAAAAAGGAATAAATCAGACTGACTTTTTTAACTTGCTGGTTTTCAAAATACTTAATAAGTCACACTTGCCTGTGTTAGGGTAGCATATTCTGAGTTTCTTCAGAATCCTGCAGTTATCTCCAAAATTTTAATATATCAGACAATAAATAATATTAAATCAACCTTGCATCTGAAATTTAAAAAAAAATATTCACTAGAAACATTCAACACTTTTAGTTGCATTTTCTTCTAAAGTCTCATTTTGAAATATTTCTGTAATAAAATTTGTATTTCAAGAAAAGTTTCATTGTTTTCACCATATCATAAATATATTTTATCTACTCTTTTCCTAACTTTCTAGAATATATTATTTCACTGTCATCCTGATGTACAATTCATCTTTTAAACTTATACCTTAAACCCAATTGAAATATAGCTTTTACAAACGTGAGGAGTCTCAAAAAGTTGAAGTTACAGAATCAGTGATTGGAACAGTAATTACTAGAGGTGACCATTTCTTTGTCACCAACCTCTCATTATCACCAGTTAATGCTTCATTTTTATAAGTTCATCTTTATAAAATTTCATGTATAAGTGATTATGTAGCATTTGCCTTTTTGTTTCTGGCTCTTTCACTTACTGTAATATATTCCATGTTTGTCCATATTGTTCCAAATGATGGTACATCTTTTTTAAAAGACTGAGTAGCACCCTTTTATGTATAATAACTGCATTTCTAAAAATTCACTCATCCACTGAACATTTAAGAAGGTTCCATATCTTGTCTACTATGAATAACAGTGCAATGAACATGCAACTGCAGAAATCCATTTGACATACAGATTTCCTTTCCTTTGCATATGTGACTAATAATACCTTTGCTGTACCATATAGTAGTTCAAATTTTACTTTGAGGAAACTTCATACTGTTTTCCATAAAGTCCTACTCATTAACGTTCTCCTAGAGTATATGCAAGGATTTTTCTTTCTCAGTTTCCTCTTGAATACTTACTATCTTCCATGTTTTTGATAAGCAATTTCTAATAAAAAAGGAAAGATCTGAAGTAACTTAATGGTAAAAAGTAAATTATTGTCAAAGTATCTGGATGACCATTTTACAGAAGAAGACATATAAATATATAAGGATATATAAAAATATGTTTATAGCACTGATTATCAGAGAAATGCAAAACAAAACAATAAGATGCCACCTTATTTCCATTGTAATGGGTATTCTCAAAAACAGTATTAGTAACAGTACCTTTTTAACACTCATAAATATTCTTATCAAATATATACCCCATCTGTTATAAGCCCTCACAAACAGCTACCAACTAAAAATATTCACTGTTTTCTCTGTGCAAAGCACCTACCCCATTCAGAGCTTTTTTCCTTATGTTAAACACATGATTTTCAAATGTTATGACATAGTAGGTCCACAGGTAAACATTGTATCAGGAAGAGTACCAGTTCTTTTTCTATTTCGGACAATCCAGACAATTATAAAAAATCCTTTAGCAATATTAATTTGCAATGATAGACTAAGTAAATAATTTTGACTGTGACAATTATTTATATTTAAACATTCTAAGACACATTTGTATGTATTGCATTTGTTATCCATGTGTAACTGTTTAACTATTTGTATGTTTTTTCCTCCCTACTTTAATAATTGTTGGGAAACTAGTGAATATGTATATATGTCATTGCTAACATAAAATACTCAACATCCCCAATATAAAGGAGAGAATGTTTATTTTAGTTCATTATTTGTAGAGATTTCTGTCTGTAGTCAGCTGGTTCAAAGACCAGGTAGTTTGAGAGAGGGGCATGGCAAGAAGAAAGCAAGGCAAGCTGGAGGTAGAAGGCAAATCTATTGTTCCAGGCCACACCAAAGGATCCACCTCTGCCCACCTCACTTCCTCTCTCAACGTCCCTCCCAATGATAAACCCATGGTCAACTGGCCCAGTCAGTACCACATACCATGAAGCAGTCACCTCCCAAAAGGCTCTCTGTGATTGTGTGAGGCTTTGGGAGGACAGCTAGATATAAATCATAACAATGTGCTTCGTCAAATAAGATCAAATGTACTGTGTTTTGTGGTTTTAGAGTGAGTATTACAGTATAGTGTAGAATTATCATACGTTTCTTTGGCCTATTAATCTGATTTTCAACCTGTATGTATGATAACTAGCTTTACAGAGTTTTATAAAATAAATAAAAGAATCTGAAGGTGGTGGGAAGTGAACAAAAAGAAGGAAACTGAAATGTGCAATGTATATGCCAATTGCCTATATTGAATGTAATCATTGTGTACCAGAAACATAGTAATAAAAGTCAAAAGAAAAGTTGGATTCATAGTAAAGTCTTATAGTAAAGAAATCTATTTAATTTTCTAACCCATTTAATATTTTTTTTCAAATTCAGCCTTTTCTCAAATTTACATGGAGAATTATTTTACACAAAACTTCTTGTCAGTCTGTAGATTAAAATAAACTTCTTGTCAGTCTGTAGATTAAAATTTTCTAGCACATTTTGCTGTGAAGCAGTTCTTGTTCTAATATTTAAATAGGAAATTAAAATTCTTATTAAAGAAAATTAAACACATAAGCCAAACCATCACTGTAGTACCATTCTCCTTTGCACCAAGAGGCAACGGGTGTCCTTGGCCATGAGGTCTCAAAGGAGATGCTCAAGTCAAACAGGTCTACACAAGGTAATTAACTTTCATGTCAGGCACAGCTTGAAATATCCATTAGAGGCAGGTGAACTGCAGAGCTGTTCCAAATAATATACTGTATAAAATTCCTGCATGAAAATGATCTGTGTTGCTTAAGCTTGAATAGAGAAACCTCAGAGCTCTTAAAAACAAAACAAAATTATTTAAATGCATGTGAAAATTCTTGGTTGACAGTTTTCTTTTAAAATTCTGTTGTTACCAGGGAGTTCACCCATAAATTGATTCTTTGTAAATGCATGTATCAAACTGAAGGCTTGTACTTTAGATATTGCACTGAAAATGGCTTTGAAAGAAGTTATGACATTTTCAGAAAATTATCGGTTTCTATTACATCTGTGTATTTGAAGATGAAACTTTTAATCCTAGAAATATGTCCAATAAAGAGGTTTGTTATAATGATTGCTTGTTAATAAATGCAGCATGATAAAAGTCTTCTATTTTCAATTATTAGATAATATGAACCTGTGTAAAACATTTTATATAGTTTTTAAATATACACTAGAACAAAGAAAAATCAGCTTTAGAACGATGGACAAAATGAAGGGGGAAAGACTGTAGGAAAAAAGAAAGGCACAAGAGGCCACTTGCATGCTGCAGGCAGGAGATGCATCTCAGAATAACAGTGCCGTGGTGATGGACGAAAGGATGTGGGGCAGAGAGAAAACAAGATCTGATAGGGCAAGGGGGGTTGTGCTGGACATCAGCTCTGGACAGATTAGGGAGAAAGGGAAGAGAGGCACTAGTCTCACTTTTACCTTCAAATATGCTGTAAACCTTCCTTTTGAGAACCTGGAAAGACTTCAATTTGAAATATATATATATATATATATATATACCATATATATATTTGAAATATATATATATATATATACCATATATATATTTGAAATATATATATATATATATATATATATATATATATATATATATATTTATACCATAATTCCATAACAAACATTGACACAAAAGGCAATAATGAGCATTTAACAATCAGCAGAGAATAAAATACAACATTTTAAAATGTAGGTGTTTCTAACTTAAGAAAAGAAAGTTTGTAGACCTAACTACTACTGTAGAAAATAAAGGATGCCAGAACCTTCAGTGGACAGGTCCAGTGTGGGGCCCTGTGGTGGAATTTCCTGCAGAGAGCCTAGGGGCAAGGTCCAGTGAGCTATACCAGGAGCAGAACATCTAGCCAGTGGGGCACAGCAGGTCCAATTCTATGGGCAATAGCAGTAAGAAGCAGAGCACAGCAGCCAAACCCAAGACAGGCTCAGCTGGATGAATTCAAACTTGCAAGATCTGGATCCAGTTAGCTGAGGCATACTGCTAGACCCACATGTACAAGAGAGGTGGCAGCATGTGATTGGAGTGAACTGGTTTGCCTAGAAGACCACAGGTACATCAAGAGGAGGTGACCAGATGGAACTTAGGGAAACTAATTTAAACACAAATTCCAAGTTTAATATCTGTTTAGCTATACAGTAATAATGTTTGCTCCTAGGATCTAAAATGAAAACACATTAGTTACAAAAGTGTGTTAATTGCTAAATCTCATTGCCCATTATTAGTGTTGCTAATTTTAGTATTGTAAATAGAAGATCTCTCTTTCATAATAATATTGGAAGGTGCTTGGGTAATAACTGCATGAAGGCTCTACACCAAAGGTCAGAGGACAGTGTCAAAAATAAACCAATATCTCACTCCCAATCAATAGAGAGGGCAAAATTTTTGGGACACACACAAAACAAGAATCTTTGACATAGAAGAGATACCTAAAGAACAGGCTACACAAAGAGGCTCTGATCACAGTAATATAGTTAATTCTTATCACACTTTCACAAAAAAATCACAGAAATAAAATAAGAAGTTCTCTCTGAAGTATAAAATGAGGAACAAAATGCATTCTCAGGCCTTGAGTCCACCCAGAACTAAAGCAGGATTCACTAGCATAAAAGAAATTGGAAGTCACACATCTGAAATCTTTGAAATAATAGCAACTGAAGTAAAGAAACAACTGCAGAAAGTCATAGAGAAAGTTAGATAAAAAAAATAACATCTCAAGTAAAAAAAGAAATAGCTATAAAAAAAGAATTACTGTTTCTAAATAAAACATTGATAAAATTAGAGAATAGAAAAATGACGGAAACCTTCAATGAGCAATATAAAAAAAAAATACAGGAGTGGCTCACAAGACTTAGCAGGGTTGCACGAGGATAGTTTCCAGCCATGCCTCATATTGACAACGATGTGAAACTGGATTTCAAGGATGTCCTGTTGAGGCCCAAACGCAGCTCCCTCAAGTCTCGAAGCGAGGTGGATCTCACCAGATCCTTTTCATCTGCTTTTGAATTCAAAGCAGATGTACACTGGCATCCCCATCATTGCTGCCAATATGGATACCGTGGGCACCTTCGAGATGGCCAAGGTTCTCTGCAAGTTCTCCCTCTTCACTGCTGTCCATAAACACTACAGCCTTGATCAATGGCAAGAGTTCGCTAGCCAGAATCTTGAGTGTTCTGAGTATCTAGCTGCCAGCTCAGGCATAGGCTCTTCTGATTTTGAACAACTGGAACAGATCCTGGAAACTGTTCCTGAGGTGAAATATATATGCCTGGATGTAGCAAATGGTTACTCTAAACACTTTGTCGAATTTGTAAAGAATGTCCAGAAGCGCTTGCCCCAACACACTATCATGGCTGGGAATGTCGTAACAGGAGAGATGGTGGAAGAGCTGATTCTCTCTGGAGCTGACATCATCAAGGTAGGAATTGGGCCAGGCTCTGTGTGTACAACCCAGAAGAAAACTGGAGTGGGGTACCCACGGCACACATCGGAGTGTGCCGATGCTGCTTATGGCCTCAAAGGCCACATCATTTCAGATGTGGCCAAAGCTTTTGGGGCAGGGGCCGATTTTGTGATGCTGGGTGGCATGCTGGCTGGACAAAGTGAGTTAGGCGGTGAGCTCATTGAGAGGGATGGCAAGAAGTACAAGCTTTTCTATGGAATGAGTTCTGAAATGTCCATGAAGAAGTATGCTGGCGGTGTGGCTGAGTACAGGGCTTCAGAAGGAAGGATTGCGGAAGTTCCTTTTAAAGGGGATGTAGAAAATACCATTCGTGATATCCTAGGTGGAATCCGGTCTACATCTACTTATGTGGGAGCAGCTAAGTTGAAAGAGTTGAGCCGGAGAACTACCTTCATCCAACTTGCCCAGTCTTTGGTGATGCAAGCTAGACCTGAGCAGTTGTGCTCACCTCAGGACTGGCACTCCACTGCTGGACAACCCAACTGGTTCGTTGCCCGATCCCAGCTACTCTGAGTATGACTTTGTGACATCACCTCACTCCTGAGGTCTCCTGCAGTAACTAGTTCTTTTATCTGCACACAAAATGCCCAGGGTGCTCACTGGAGCAGAAGCTAGGAAGAGGACAGAATGAGGAAATGGAGAACTTAAGACTTGTAATCACCTGGAAGCAGTAAAAAAAAAAAAAAAATGACCAGCATTCTATTTAAATGGGAACCTGGGGACCAAGAATCCTGAAAATTAAGACAAAAAGATACTGATTGGATGTGGGTTTTATATGGCCTTCATCTGAAACAAGCAAGCTTTTACAATCATGTTTCATTAACTAGTCTCATTAAATGCTTGGGTATCTGAAAAAATAAATAAATACATACATACAATAAAAGAAGAAGATTCAAAGAGATATTTAATGGATTAAAAACTCAAATAAAAGTTGGCAAAACCATGTGAATGAAAGTGAAGATAGACTTTCACACATTGAAGATACTGCTGCAGCTAGTGAATAGGTAAGGAAAGATCTCTTAAATACAAGTAGTATCCCAGAAATAATAGTTAAATAACTGCAAGATGATGCAAAGATGAACAACATAAGACTAATAGGTATCAATAAGAAAGAATGAGTCAACACAAACAACATAAAACTAACGTGAGCAGAAACAATAGCAGAAAACTTCCCAAATATGAGGAAACAACCTAACATTCAGGTAATGGAAGCATATAAAACTTCAAATAACATCAACCCAATTAAAACCACACCCAGACATATAATAATGAAGATCCCAGAAATTCAGCACAGGAACACTATAATAAATCTACTACAGAAAAGGAATAGATCACATTTAAGGGAAAATCCATCAGAATAATGGCAGATTTCTCTTCACAATCCATGAAGTCAGGAAGAGTATGAAGCAAAGTACATCAAGTCTTTCAAGAAAAAAAATTCCACCCAGACTTATATACTATGCAAAACTGCCTTTCAAGTTTAATGGATAAATGAAATACTTCCATGACAAAGAACAACTAAAGAAGTTCATGATGACCAAATGTTCACTAAAAAGACTAATAAAAGGTATTTAAGAGAAGAATCAAATTACGCACAACTCCATGAATGAGAAAGGAAAGAACACAATGAAAAGAGGAAAAAAAAAACAGGAGAAAATAGGAAGTGAACTGCATCAGAATAACATGCCAATTATGAGTCACTACACCTCAGTTATAACCAACAGTATAAATGGACACATTTCACAAATTGAAATAAATAGACTGGCAGAGTGGATTAGAAAAGAAAATCCAACAATATGCTGTGCACAAGAAACAAATTTAACTCATAAAATATTCATAAGCTGAAAGTCAAAGGATGAAAAACAATGCTACATTCCCCAGGACTTAGAAAAAAGCAGGGATAGCAATCCTGTTTGCAGACAATATAAACTTCAAAGCAAGAATGGTCAGACAAAATAAATAAGGCCACTACATACTGCTTAGGGGGAAAAATAAAAGGGGAAGAGATAACAGTCATAAATATGTGTGTACTAAATACAGGGCACCCAATTATTTACCAAAAATCTTCATGGACATGAAAAATGTAATATCCAATGGTACAATTTTAAAAGGAGACTTTAACACCCCTTACCCTAAAAAGATGTAGTAGAAATAAACCAGAACTTTGAACAAAAGGTCTTAGTATACATATATAGAGTGTTCCACCTGACAATATCTGAACACACTTTCTTTTCAGCTGCAATTGGAGCAAATTATCCCATGCATATTATCTGACCACAGTGCAATGAAACTGAAAATAAATGACAAAATAAATCACAAAAAACCATAAACACATGGAAATTAAATAACAGCCTCCTCAGCAACCAATGAGTTACAAATGAAATTAAACAAGAAATTAAACAATATCTACAATCCAATGAAAATATAATCACAACACATCAGACTTTGAGGGATGTAATAAAAATAGTTCTTAGAGGGAAATTTATAGCTGTGAAGTCATATATTAGGAAAACAGAATAGGAACCTATAAATACCTTAAAGCTACACCTCAAGTATCTAGAAAAAGAAGAGCAAACCAAACCTAAAGCCCAAACATAAGAGAAAATCATAAAGATTAGAGCAGAAACCAATGGAACTGAGACAAAAAAAAAAAAAAAAGAAAAAGAATTAATGAATCAAAAAGCTGGTTCTTTGAAAGATTAAATAAAATTGATAATCACCAGTTAATCTCAACAAAAAAAGGAAAGAAAAATTCAAATTCAAGCAATAAGAAATGAAAAGGGAAAAATTACTACAGACCTTGAGGAAATTCAGAAGATCATCAATAGCTACTTTGAAAATGTTTACTCTCACAGAATCGAAAGCACAGAAGAAATGGACTGATTTTTAAAGGTACAATTTACCAAAACTGAAGCAAGAAGATATAAGAATTCTCAATAATTTAATAGCAGCCAATGAAACTCAAAATGTAATAAAAAAAAAAAAAACTTAATGACAAATAAATGCTCAGTTCCTGATGGATTCACAGCTAAATTCTACAAGAAATTTATGGAAGATACTATCCCTATACTCCTCAAACTCTTCAATGAATTTCAAAATGTAGCAATACTCTCAAAATCATTCCTGGAGACAAGTATTGCACTGATTCCAGAACTAAAGAAAGATTCAACCAAAATAGAGAACTATAGACCAATTTCCCTCACAAACATGGATGCAAAGATCCTTTAAAAATCCCAGCAAATAGAATACAGCAAATCGTCAAGATTATATACCATGACCAGGTAGGATTCATCCCAGGGATGCAAGGATTTCAATATACTAGAATATATAAATGTAGTACACTATATCAATAGAGCCAAATCCAAAAAGCACATGGTCATCTCAATTGATGCAGAAAAGGCTTTTGATGAAGTTCAAAACTCATTCATGATCAAAGCCCTAAAGGAAATTGGAATATATGGTCTCTACCTCTACCTAGTAAAGGCCATCTGTGACAACCCAACAGCCAACATAATTCTAAATGGGGAAAAACTTCAGTCTTTTACCCTCAAATCAGATACAAGAGAAAGATGTCCTGTATCACCACTTCTATTCAATACAGTTCTGGAATCTTTAGCTAGAGCCATTAGACAAGAGAGAGAAATAAGAGGAATAAAAATAGGTAAGGAAGAAGTTAAATTATCATTATTTGCAGATGATGATACTCTACTTGAAGACCCAAAAATCCACCAAAAAGATCCTAAAATTAACAAATCAAATTCAGTAGCTCAACAGATTACAAAGTCAATACTCAAAAACCAATAGTTTTCCTCTACACAGATAACAAACATACTGAGAGAGAAGTTAGAGAAACAATACCCTCCACAACAGTACCTAAAAAATGAAATACCTAGGAATTAATCTAACCAAAGGAGTAAAAGAACTATTCAGTGAAAATTACAGTAGTCTAAAAAAAGAGATCTAAAAGGATTTCAGAAAATGGAAAGATATTCATTGTTCCTCAATAGGAAAAACAAACTTTGTGAAAATGGCCATACTCCCAAAATTGTTATACAGATTTAATGCAATCCTTATCAAGATACCACAAACATTATTTTTCATGCTTTTATTTTACTCTTCAAGATCTAGAGACAATATTCTTAAAGTTTATTTGGAACCAGAAAAGGGCTAGAGTACCAAAGGCAATCCTGGACAACAAAGGCAAGACTGGAGGCATTACCATGCCTGAATTGGAATTATTCTACAAAGCCACTGTGATAAAATCAGTATGGTACTGGCAAAAAATAGACCCATGGATCAATGATACAAATTAGATAATGCACGTACAACTACAAACACATTTAGCCAACTTATCTTTGACAAAGGAGCCAAACATGTTCACTGGAAGAAAGATAGCCTCTTTAAAATTTGGTGCTGGAAATACCGGCTCTGCACATGCCGAAAACTAAACCTTGACCTGTGTCTATCACCATGCACTAAACTAAAATCAAAATGGAATAAAGAATCAAACACTAAAACAAAAACGCTAAATCTTCTAGAAGAGAATATAGGTGGAAATCTTGAAGATATACAGGTGGGCAGATATTTCACAAATAAAAGTCAAAGTGCATCGGAAATGCTTCAAAGAATCAACAACTGGGACTTCCACTTATTGAGAAGATTTTGCATGTCAAAAGAAATTACCCTCAAAGTAAGAAGAAAATCCATAAACTTAGAAAAAAATCTTAACCAATATTCACTCACACAAAGATCTTCTATATAGAATGCATAAAGACTTTTTAAAAATTAGGGCCCCAAAATTTAAAGACACAATCCAAAAATGGGCATCTGAGATGATTACACATCTTTCAAAGAAAGAAATACAAGAGGGAAATAAATACCTGAAAAAAGGTTTCACATCACTGGTTATTTGAGAAATGCAAGTTTAAATAACATTGAGATACTATCTCACCCCAGAAAGAATAGCTATCATGAAGAAATCAGCCAATAAAAAATGTTGGAGAAGCTACCATGGAAATTGAACACTTCTCCGCTGCTGGTGGGAATGTAGATTGGTGCGATCGTTATGGAAATCAGTTGGATACTAATCAAAAAACTAGAACTGGAAATTTCATTCAATCTAGCTATCCTCTTCTGGGAATTTTCCTAAAATAACTGAAATAATTATATCATAGTGATGTATGTGCATGCAAGTTTATAGCATCATAATTTTAATAGCCAAATTTTGGAAATAACCAAAATGCCCATCACCTGAGAAATGGATGAAAAAAAATGTATTATTTTCATACAATGGATTATTACTCAGTTATAAAGAAATATAAACTCAAAGCCTTCATGGGGAAGTGGATGCAACTTGAGGTTATACTCATAAGTGAAATAAATCAGATCCACATATGTAAATATCATATTATCTCCCTAATGTAAGAACCCAAAAGAAAAAATAAAAAGTATAGTAGATACAGTTCATGGAAAGAAAAGGAACTTAAGGATTAAACAACAAAGTGGAGATAAGAAAAAAGGTATTTGGAAAAACATGCATATATATATATGCATGCTGTATCTGTTAATCTGAGCAACAGATTTGATTATAAAAATAGATAATACATCAATCACTGTTAATTAGCTATTTTTGCTTTGAAAATATGTGACATATATAGTGTTGTGTTAACCTGTTTCGGTATTTGTTTTTGTTTTTCACGCTTTTATTTTACTCTTCAAAATGAAATAAAATTATAATAAAAATTACATTATGTATATAATATATAGTATAATTTAGGTGATTATACTAAGAATTTCCATCAGTTTTTTGAAAAAGGTTAATGTGTAGAATTCTCACCTTGACTAACTCTGTATGCTGATATCTGTGAACTAAGCAACTACACTGAAGATAGCAATGATGTTTTGTATAATACAAAAACTATACTTGAAATACCTTGTTATCTTGGTCTTCCAAATGTGCACCATTTCTAACATCATATCAATTATTATTATATTCTCTTTAAAATAATATTTTTTAGAGAAAGGTAGTAAAAGAAAAACAGAGGACCAGGGAGATAGCTCAGTGATGTAAGTGCCTTCATGGCAACTGTAAGGTCCAGAGTTCTATCCCAGGTATCACAAAAGAAAAAAACAAAAGAGAGACAGAGAAAAAAATAAAAATTTAAGATTTCTTAAAAGCATACAGTGATATCCAGTCATATGTCCAATCTTACACAACTATGTCTGTTAATCAGAGCAACAGATTTGCTGGTAAAAACAGACAATATATCAATCATTGTGAATCAGCTATTCTTGTTTTAAAATTCTGTAACATATGTATTGCATGTTACCCTATTTCTGTCTTTATTTTTATATTTCATGCTTTTGTTTTACTCTTCAAAGAAAATAAAATTATAGTATATTTAAAAAAAAACAATTATTGGCACTTTGCTTTTAAGGGATCAAATTAACAAAAACATTAAAAAAGACTTTTGAGAAGTGTACAGACTACAGTATTGTTCTGTAGGAGTTTGCAGTAAATATATGAATATGTGAGCCAAAAACAGAAAGAACTTAAAGGGCCTAACATGAGTCCAGATATACTTGATAGATAAATTGAGATATGTAAAGTGAGAGAGAAAAAAAGTATGTACTAAGAAATTGATCTCATTTTAGAATCAGAAACTACAGATTAGGGCCGACCAAATAACTCAGCAGATTAAAGCACCTGCTAGCAGGTGTGGGGACTGGGGGTTTGATCCCCAGGCCCAGTGAGCTGGCCCCGCCCCGAGGGTGCCCTGAGAAGGCAATTGAGACCAGGCATGTTGGTGTGCACCGGTAATCCCAGCTTGTGGGAGGCTGTAAACAGGTGGATCACTATGAGTCTGATCTAGTAATGAGACCCTAACACCCTGTAGAACCTTCCCTAAAATCCAAAGAGAGAGAGAGAGAGAGAGAGAGAGAGAGAGAGAACCATTTGTGCTTCCCTTTAGGGTAAGTGTCCATGTTAATTTTCCATGGTCTAAAAATATATCTCAAAGCTAATTAGATATAAGACTCCAAACAGGGAAAAGATGATTATACAACATGCACGTGAATCCAACAAAGAATATACATAGGGGCCAGGGAGATGGCTCAGTAGAATAAGTGCTTCCCAGGCAAGCACAAGAGTCTGAGCTCAATCCCCAGTTCCGAAAAAAAAAAAAAAAAAAAAAAACCAACTATATATATAAAACTTCTAAAATGAAGTGCCTCAGGAGAAAAAACTATACAAGTGTTCAACACAGACCATCGCAGTGGAGTTCTATAAAACTCTTGCTCTCTTTGTAAAAGAATGCAAAAGTCTAGTACACAAAAGCAGCACAAGATATCTGGATACTCAAAAGGTTCTACCCTTATCAACAAGTGCATATTATAATGATTAAGAAATCTCACTTCATATCCTATAGTTGCTATAAATATGTGGCAAAATTATATATCAAGATGCAGAGCCAGGGAGATAGCTCAATAGAATGAGTGTTTGCCTGGCAAACACAGGGTCCTGAGTTCAATCCCCATTTCTGCAAAAAAAAAAAAAAAAATGCAATGTATGTATGTGTACATGTAAACACAGAACATATTCATATAGCACAATATAAATGCATATGCACACACGTGTGTACGTTCCCTCAATATGCAGAACATAATGAAGACATAATTACACAGCATCATGGTGATACAGGTAGAGCAGGTAAGGGGAGACTGACTTCCTGCCAGACTTCACAGACACAGGCAAATGACATCACTTTCTACATCTCATCAGTGGTGGCAAAATAGAGAATGAGGCCCCAAGCCAACCGACATATTTATCACAAAATTTAAACACTACAATTAAATCTGAATACTAGTTTTTAGTTTAGAAAAAAATAAGTAAATACATTAAGAGAAAAACACAGTAACAGAACTATTTCTAATAATACTATCCTGCTCACAGTTATTAACTAATAAAGCAGTAAATTGAACTTTTTAAAAAAACTATCTTCATAAACCACAATTTTACCAAAGGCTGTATGTCTCTACCTAAGGTTGTATCTCCATTTAGCTCTAAAGATATTTGGATGCATTTTTGAATTTAAAATCTGAAAAGAAGCAAAGATATTTAAAGAACAATTTATCTGTAGATAGCATGACATTTTGATATAACACATACAATTTTAGATAATTTGAAACTATGGAAATATAGCACATGAAATTCTCACTGTGGAGAATCCCTGGCTGCCCTCACGTCCCCCTCACCCCACATCCCACTGCCTCTGTGCTTTCTTCAGCTTCCTGTCCTTCAGGTAAGCCATGGAGGCCACAGGTAGTGTGTACTTATTTGATAAGGATTTCTACCACAGGCACCTGTAGTTGAACGACTTAACAGTGACATAAAGTTTGCTTGGGAGACACTAAACTCTTAAGACTTCCTATACATTTCATCTTCTCTCTTTCTACTGTACTTTTACATGTATCAAATGTGATGCAGATTCGTGTCCCTCTGTCTTTTCCAGCACTCTCTCAACAAGTCTTCTACACATTCAGTCCAGTCTTCATCCTGTTTCTTAGAGTACCCAAACTGGCAAAAAAATGAAGACTGCCTAAAATGTAAATATTTTAGGTCATCATAAAAATAATAAAGTAGGGCCACCCAGATAGCTCTGTGAATTAAAGCACCTGCTTACGAAGACACAGTGACCAGCATTTGATCCCCAGCATGCTGTGACACCCTACCACTGCAGGCACTCTGAGAAGGGGACTGAGACTGGACATGGTGGTGTGCTCCTGTAATCCCAGCACTTTGGAGACTAAAAACAGGAGGACTACTGTGAGTCCAATCTACATAGTGAGACCCTGTAGACCTTGCACTAAATGCATCATCGTCATCATCATCATCATCATCATAATAATAATAAAGTGTTTATCTATTAGAAAATTAAATACTGATGAAAGATATTGACAACATGGTTGTCACCCTTATTTATATTAATTCTCACAATGGTCTTACTAGAGATCTTCTACTTAGAGATTAAGAAAATAATTATAGGAAAAGCTACATTCTTGGCAGCAAAGAAATGGCAAATTTGAAAAGGAAAACTGAAGAGAGGCCATTTACAGATGTGCTGGCAGGTCAGAGAAACCAAAAAATGAGGCCTAAGGACCTGAAGCTGCCTAGACACCTTGAGATTTTTAACTAAAGAGAAGAAGGAGAAAACTACCATGGGATAGGACCTGAGCCTTATGATGGGTAATGTAGGCCAATTACAGAGAGAATCAGGAAATATCATGTCTCTCCTTCCCTCCCTCTCTTCCTCTCTGTCTCTGTCTCTGTTTCTCTCCCTGTCTCTCTTCTTCTCCCTTTCTTTCTCTCTCTTTCTCCTCTCTTATTGTCTTTTATTATCTCTTCTCTTTGATCCCAACCATTAACCAGAGGGCTAGACTGCCCCCCTGGCATGCAGGACAGGCCATGCCAGAGACACATGCAGCAGGTATACAGTTCATCTGAGTAGTGGCAAACCACCTATTAAGGATTGGAAGGTAATTGAAAGTCACACCACAAAAATATTTTATCTAAACCAGAACTGGAAACTGAGCTCAAATTTTCTGACTTTAACAGCTTTCTTACTAGCACTACATAATCATGCCTTCTTTAAAAAGAGTGAATATTACAATAGGATCCCATATCTGAAGAAAAGAGGCTATTATTAAAAAAGAAAATGGATAATTTAGCATTGGCTTAATCTGGTCAAGGTTAATGCAGTTTGAATTTCATGAATAATTTCTCCACTGTACTTTGGGTGAAGAGCTCTTTTCTATGTGGAAGGAAAGGCTTTGGCCTTGCGTTATCAAACTATAAAACTGGCTGCTAACTAAGGTCCAAATGTCCACAATCTTCCAAACTCAGTTTGAAATACAGTCTCTGATTTGATCATATTAAGATTTGGAGTAAGAGGAGAAAAATGGAAACAGTGCCCTTATTAAAAGGTTTCAGGCAGTGTCTTTGCCCTCCTTGCCATGCAAAGGCCCTGCAAGAGGCACCGTGGGCAGAGCAAGCACTTCGCTGGGCACGCAGACTTTCGATTTCCCAGCTTCCACAAGTACAGCAGTACATATCTGCTGTTTATGAGCTACTTGGTATACGGCTTGCTGTTCCAGCCCCTGGATGGGATTAAGAAGCTATTTGCTCATGCTTTAATGAAGGTGGTAAATACTGTGTTCTTATTACTTTTTCAGGCTCTCTACATTCAACAACTTAATTTGAGTAAAGTAAAATAATAGTGGGAAATAATCAGTTCTCTCATTTGATTACAGAAAAGACAAATGCTAATATCACAAAAAAAATGATAAAGAGTAAGTCAAGTCACAAAGAGAAAGAACAGTGTGGAAAATAGTCACATCTCTGGCACTTTCAATCAGTAAAAACATATGGGCCACACAAGATTATTCTTAACTGCAATGACATAGCCTAGCAGATCAGTTAGCAAGGGGCTAGAATCGCACTAACATGGCCATTTCCGTTTATTTTCAGTTCTCAGTGGGCAAAGCAATAGGCAACCAAAGTAGCAAATTTATTTCACAATAAAATTAAAATTTTCTCTATATATGTTTTTATTCTCCTAAGTTGGGCAGTTGAAAGTTCTCTTTGAAAAGACTTTCTCCAAAATATTTTTCATATACAGTGTTTGATAAATGGGAAATCTATAGCTTATCAAAATTTCAGAGTATAGATATTTTCCCAAATAGGGCTTTTCCCTTAGAGTAAAATCTGTACTATTATTTTTGAAATCAACAAGGCAAATTGTATAAAAATAAGTACACTGGCAACAAGAAAGCTACAACTTCACTTCTGGGACAGGAACGTAATTATAGCAAGGAGCCCTGTGGAGACTGCATGGTGACATGATTTAAAAAGTGAACTGCAGCCAAAAGACTAAAATTTAGTTTTAAGCTGCCAGTCTAGAAATACTCCCACATGTCCCCTGTAGTTAGTTTTCAAGCACCCACATAAAGTTCTGGGGAGAGGAGTTACAGTGGTTTGGAGTTCACAAGTGCTTAGGACATAGGTCTTGTTTCTGTGCCCAAGAAATGCTGGCATCCCTGGAGCCAGATTGCACTGCACACATGGCTCTGGAGGGCTTGGTCATCACCTCAGAGAAGACAGGCTGGGGTCTGGGCCTGGTGTTTGCCATTACAGGCACCAGATGGACTGATGTGGCCTAGGGTCACAGCCTACAGATGGGAAAGTCAACAGGAGAATCTAAGAAAGAATCAGACAGAAACCTGGAGGAGATGAAGTATGTACATCATGGTAAATAGCTGTAACTCTTTGGGGGAGCAGGGTTAGACAAGGCTGTGTTGAAACATTGATTTTGACATCCAACGAGGGGCCAGAGAGATAGCTCAGCAGAATAAGCTTGAGTTCAATCCCCAGTTCCACAAAAAAACAATGAAACTTTGTCAGCAGGAATCAGGGCACTAAGGTCAACAGTGAAAGCCCTAGCAGCCAAGGCAGCAAGGGCCGCAGCACGGTTCTGGGCATCACCACTGCCTCACAGCAGGGAGGTGGATGCCACTTGAACATATACTCATAAGTGAAATAAACCAGACACACATGTGTAAATATTGTATAGTCTCCCTAGTATAACAAGGGAAAAGCAGAAATACAAAAGGAACTGTACAACAACTAAAATCAATTGAGTCAGATAGGGCAAAGTGAATGGCATATGCTGCAGGATACTAATCAGCTTTTCTTCTGGATGGTTAACAACCTAAGACCACAAGTCAGAGTTGGAGAAATAGAAGAGCCACAAGGCCAGCCAACATTTTGGGCCTAGCCTTTCAAGGTCAGCGAAGACTCAGAATGTAGGAGAACCTGTACTGCAACATCATGAAACTCAGGTGAGCTCCAAATTTTCTGAACAAGTAGATTATGGAGCCACAGAGGAAAGAGATTGAAGTTCTATAGTGTGCCCAGGGAGAGTCACATGAAAACTTTCTTTCAAGCTCTCACGGAGAGCAAACTGGTCAAGCATTGGCTGTGACTCATCCACATGGATGACACAGACAAAGGATCTACAGAATAATGTACAGGACTACAAGATAAACCCTGAGGGGACTTCACTGACCACATCAGAAATATAAAGTTCATGTGTTGGTATATAAGTCTTGATCTATCTAGGTCTTAACCATCCAGCAGAAAAGTATAAAAATGAAGTATATATCGTGGGGCCATAATAGTAAGCTGAGCTGTAAATGGCTATGGTCGACAACTTCTTTGAATAACTCACTATTGTTGTGGAATGGTGGACTGTGTTGGACTGTGGTGTCAAGTTGAAGCACCTAAGTTAGTTGAATGACAATGGAGTGCCCACCTTTGACAGGTGTAGACAAAGGAAGGGGTATAGAAAGAAAAAATCATGATGTGTGTGTATAGACAGTACAGTTGGGATAGATAATGCTGTGCTTCTACATAATCCTATGAGAGGCAAGATCTGCACTAATGGTGGTTGGACAGGATATGATGTTGGCTTCTAGTACTATGGTCATCCACTAGGAAAATAATTATTGAATTTTTGATATAATTCAGGTATAAAAAATAAGTAAGCAGCTACACTCTTAATTTATTGATAAGAGACACCTGCTAAAATAATATCTGTAAATAAAATATCATGTATGCACCTTGTACGATACCAAAACATTAGGAAAACAGTTTGCAATGTATTAATTTATCGAATCTGTCTTGTTAAGGTGTCTTGAAACTGTCTGATTGATATTTGTACTTCAATAAAATAAAAAATAAATAAAAAAAAAAAAAAGAAAGCTCACCCTGGAGAGCAGAAGTGCAGGACTGTGGCAAAGCATTGTGGCAAAGCAACACGGAGACTCCGCAGTCACTCCAGCTCACCAGGATATGGCCACAAAGGAGCAACAAGAGGGAGCCCCACGCAGATTCGCAGACATTGACCTGACATTGCCAAGGGGAAAACTAGAAACTCAAGACACTGAGAAAATAGTGAACTATGTAAGGAATTTTGAATTATATGCATGAAAAACAAGACTTCAAAACACATTTGTCCAAAGTAATCACTCCTTCTCATCCCTTTCATCTGCCACATGTGTCTTACGCAGGGTGAATATTATCTTATTAAACCACGTGAACATCTACATTTCACATGCACAATTGTCTCTTTTTATCTGTTTGCCATTCATTACCTTAGTCCACTAGTACTACAAAAATAATCTTTGCTGAAAAAAGTACTTCACAACGTCAGAGCTTTCTCATAGCTCCTAGTACATGCTATGAAAATATAAATATGTGGCTAACTGAAGTGTTATTCCTTATTTAATAGAGCAAGCACTAGATTTTTCTAGATTCTATGTCTAATATATCGATCATTTGACCTCTAAAATAACAGAACTATTTCCCACTTCCACTTTCCTCATAGGTATGTTTCTAGAACTAATGAGATAACATTTCTAATCCTAGGGAGTAGACGGTTTTCTTTCTTGAGACATTAGTGTGCAATTTAGTGCTTATGAAGAAGCAATTTACTGAATGGCACCCTAGTGGTATAAGAAATATTTCAAGGGCCATTCCATTTCGAGAGTGAAAAATTGGTGGATTCTGCATATCAGAGCTAGATAATACTTGTATCTGAAACAATTTTATGTGATTAACAAGCATTAAACCTAATCAGTGTATTTTTACCATTTATTATATCATTTATTTGTTTATTGTTTTATGCTTTTCTGATTATGTTTTTAGGTTTAATTTCTTCTTCTAAAGACTTTTTAAATTTTATTCATAGTTCCTCCCTATCCTCTTTAATTTTTCCGAATATTTTGCTCTATGATTAACAGTAATTATCAAAGTATCAGTAGTTCAGTTTTATATTTAACCCTTTCTTATTGTTGTAAGATCTTATTCACTTACCTTTTTTAAAAAAATGTGTTTAGCACAGGGTCTGCAGGACCCACAGCCTCTCACTACACAGATCGGACTCGTAGTGATCCTCCTGTTTTCAGCCTCCCACGTGCTGAGATTACAGGTGCCCACCATGCCCAGTCTCAGTCACCATCTCAGCGTGTCCTGGAGAAAGGGCCGGAATGGCACATTGGGGATTGAACCCAGGTCCCTGTGTCTGCCTAAGCAGGCGCTTTAGTCCACTGTGCTATCTGGAAGGCTCCATTTACCATTTCTTGCAGATGCCTACTCTTACTACAATATAGAAGTTCAAATATCAAAGAATATAAAAAGAGTTTAGAGGCGCGCAAGCATGACGCAGTAATCCTGTCTTCACACTGTGCGCACTCGACACCTGCAACTTCGACTCAGTTCAGCCCACAGTCAGCCAACTGCAAGGAAGGAAAGGCAGAGAGACAGCTACTCAAGTCCTGGCAGCCAGGAAGGGGAGTGAAGGGAGAAGGCAATGAGGGGGGCAGAACCTTCCAGCCAGCTCCAGGAACATCTCCGCCTCCCCAACAGCACATTTGGGGCCCAGCAACCCCTGATCCAATCACCTCTCAAAATCTCCACCTAAAAGCACATCAGACTTTGGGGAGACATCTTGACACAGACCATAGCAACCCTGTATCTTTAAAGGTATATTTATATCTTTTAGAAAGTCAGAATTTGGAAAACGAAACACTAAAACTGGACCCTCCTCTGCTGGTCTTCCCCTAGCTCTGTGTATGTGCAGTTCTTATGCTTTCTATTCCAAGCTAGTTGTACGACTTAATCAGTTTACTCTTAACAGGACACATAAAATTGTAGAATCTAAGCCACAGGTAAAGAAGACACTGCTTGATTTCCGTGAGGCCAGAATAATGTCTTATTCTTCCTGTAGGTGTTGTGAAACTCTTCAAAAAACATTGAGCAAGTGCATAGGTGAATGCATAGTGCCGCAGTTTCCTCTTGTAAACCTGGTAACTTTTTCTAAGGGCCCGCCCCACTGCCCTAAAATCACCAGACCCTGTTTAAGTTCACTGTCCCCCTTAAATGTTGTTAACATGTATGCTTCTTAGATAGAAATTGAATTCCAGTTTACTATTTTGAAAACAAGTCAAATTAATTTGCATGTAAAAATGCTTTGATTCTTCCATAAGGTACAGATAATTTAATAATTAAAAGGTAAAGTTTGTTTTATTCTTAGAATACAATATTGCCATTTAAAGCATGTCAATCTGTTTTAGTTTCTTGGCTTCTTGCATTATATCCCCATTTTTAGTCTCCGTTTTAGGATTTTTTTTGTTGTCATTTTTTAATCTCTTGGGGACACAAAATGTATTCATTGTATTCACTTATTTGTTTAGTCATTATTGCAATTAACTGGATCCAAAATGGGCATACAGCACTTTATAAATCAAACATAATCACAACAAGAAATGTCTGGATATGAAATCATCCTTAAAATAAAACAAATACATACCACAATCAGAACACCAGTGTCCAAGACTTCTTATTGAATCGGGTTGATGACATTCAGTTTCGGGCTCTTTCCTCCCTGGAAATCTCCTTCCTGTTGCTCCCCCTGTGCCCTGAGGAGATGAGCGAGACCCCCACCTGGCCACCCTGCTGCCTTCTGAAACTGGGGCATGTGTCGGAGGTACTGAAAACAGGAAAGCTGCTTTCTTGTGAATTTCCATTTTATATTTTACATGACTTTGTGCAGAGTGACCAAGAAAATTAAGTTTTCTTCAAAACTTAATTTAGAAGGAAAGAAAACAACTTTATTAAGGTAGCTATACTAAAATAACTGATTACTGATGCTTTTTTGTCTACATTAAATGATGGTTTCGCAGCATACTTACAGCTTTTGCCTTTCTTGTGTGAGTTTTGACTCTGTGCTCACTCCCCCTTGACTGCAGACACTACTGCCTGTGAGCCGTGATTCTAAAAGGATAGTGTATGTTGCCCTCTAGTGATTCCCAAGAACACAGGAAAAGCCACACAGACTTTCTGGCGCTCAGCTCTGTGTGTAGTCTTTTCCATGGGCAGAATCAACCTTCCATATTCCATTGTTTCATGGTTTAACTTATTTAATGGATATAGTTTTTGCTTTTTATTGAATTATTACACACATATAAAACAAACTCTAGGCTCTTTGTAAAAGATAAGTTTAAATGCACAAACAAGCAAAACCAAACCAAGAACACAACTATAATGTTTGAAATGAGAAAGACATTTCTTTCTTCCGTTACAGGAACTATATCTCAATTTGCTGCTTTTAACAAGAGAAATCATTAACATAAGTGCATAGCCTACTAAAAATAAATCACATCTTAAACCGTCATATTGCCCACATGTGAGAAGTGGTGAGAATAATTCAATACTTGTGGAAGTACAGAAATAACGCGTAACGGTGGCACATGGACATGACCTGGGCAGGAGCACCTGGGAAGCGAGCTGGCTGGGTGGGCTCTGTGTCTGAGCACCCAAGCCAGGGAACGAGGGAGGGAAACAGCCAAGCTGCGCGTGGGCTTGGTTCCCAAGCAACTTTTGATCATTTCAAACAATGAAATAGCTGGAGCCCTTCTACATTTCTCTCCTGCCAATCCACATTCCTTTTGGTGGACTAATCTTTCCTATCCATATAGCAATTGTTTGAAGTATTAATAACACATGAGTTTTATCTTTTTCATGATTTTTTTTCCCAGCCACCTGTTCTCTTATGGCTTTCTTGTAACTTGATTTCATGTAACCGTATAGATTCTCTTTGAATCAATTAGATTTCTCAAGAAATAGGAAGACTCCCTAACTTGTAAAGTATCACAGTGTTAATTTTCTTTTACTATTTTTTAAATCTATATTCATATGTATTTACAGAAAATAATGATGATATTAATTATAGTGAATTGGAACATGCACATAGCACATTCAATTTTTCCCCCTTCCTTCCACTCCCTTTTATTTTGCCAAAATCAGGATTCATTCTTTTATTTTTACAAGGATGATATATTGCTAAACATGTTTCAAATACTTAATGCTTAAAATATTTTTTCCGTCTTCATTTACAAATATTTTCACATTGGTTTTTTCATTAAATGGCTTCAGTGATGCTGTCGTATGTGGCTGCCTTCCTCCACATTTATTTATTTTTAGCTTTTATTTTAAACAAAAAGAAAGAAAACCATAAAAAAATATTAAAATTTCAAAGAAAATTATGATGGGAGGGTAACAATGGTCAACACATTGCATATTGTTGTCGTCATGTCAGTTATTCAGAGTACAAGATCTCAGCATTTAATTGTCCAAATATATTAGTGCAAATCTATCCTTCAATGAACTTAGAGAAATCAATAGCAGACCTACCTTAATTTTTACATAAACACACACTAATATATGTATTTGCTTTTGCTTTTTCCTTTATTCTTTTTTCCTCATTCCCTTAAACCAGTTTCTCTTTCCTTTCGAAGTTTCTCCCCATTTTGCAGGGCCTATTATACATGTGGGATCACATTTACTGTTTGAACTACTCACACTAGAGTGGCAGTATGATGTTTACACATTTGTTTCTGGTTTATTTCACTTAAGAATATGGTCTAAAGTGCCATCCACTTACCTGTAGAAGTCTCCAGTTCATGCTTATTTATGGCTGAGTAATACTCCATTTTACAAAAAGAGCAAATCAATTTTTATCTATTTCTCAATTTATAGGCATTTGTGTTGTTTCCAAGAACTAGTGATTATAAATCACGTTGCTATAAACATGGATACACACATATCTCTGTGAGATGATGTTTTTCAATTCTGGGAAGATACCGAGAAACACAATAGCTGAATCAAATGGTACCTCCAATTTATTTTTCCTTCTTCTGTATTTAGGGAAGGCTTTGTAGGGTGTTCACGGTCTCATTACATATATTGTACTCACAGTGATTCTCCTATTTGCAGCCTTCCAAGTGCTGGGATTACAGGTGTTCACCACCATTGTTTCAGCATGTTCCTGGGGTGGGGCCAGAAGGGCAGGCCTGGTCTACTGTTTCTTGAGGAATCTCCACACTAATTTCCACAGTGGTTATAACAGTATCACTTCAACAACAGTGGAGAAGTGTTCCTTTTTCCCCACAGCCCTGCCAACATTTGATATTGGCTGATTTTTAGTGATAGACACTCTTTCTAGGGTGAAATGGAATCTCATTATTTTAATTTATATCTCCAAAGGATGAACAATATTGAAATTTTTTTCCATATTTTCTGTTTGCCTTTCTTTTTTTAATTTTTATTTTATTGAAGTACAAATACCAATGAGACAGTTTTAAGACACCTTAACAGGATGGATTTTGATAAATTAATACATTGCAAACTGTTTTCATAATGTTTTGGTATCATACAAGGTGCATACATGATATTGCAGACATTATTATAGCAGATGTCTCTTATCAGTAAATTAAGAGAGTGTAGCTGTTTACACATCTTATTTTTTATATATGAATTATATCAAAGATTCAGTAATTAATACTTTCTACTTTATTATTTTCCTAGTGGTTGTCCATAGTACTAGAAGCCAACATAATATCCTGTCCAACCACCATTAGTGCAGATCTTGCCTCTCATAGAATTATGTAGAAGCACGGTGTATCTATCCCAGCGGTACTGTCTATACACACACATCATGATTCTTCCTTTCTATACCCCTTCCTTTGTCTACATCTGTCAAAGATGAGCACTCCATTGTCATTCAATCAATTTACGTGCCTGAACTCGATGACACAATCCAACACATTCGAGCCTTCCGCAACCATAGTGAGTTATCTGAAGAAGTTGTCAACCGTAGCCATTTGCCTTTCTTCATCTGAAAAGTATGTAGTCATCTACAATATACATATATGATTCAGTCTTTAAATTTGGGAGTTTTTATTTTTTTATTTTTATTTTTTCATTTTTGATTGTAAACCTTTGTCTGAGTAACATCCAGCAAACATTTTTTCCCAGTCTCTTCACTCTGTTGGTGGTTTCTCTGGCTGTGCAAAAGCTTTTTAATATAATGAGATCCCAGTTGTTGATTCTCTGTGATAGTTTCTGTGCAACTTGTATTTTATTCTTACAGTCCTTCAGGTACCAATATCTTCCAAAGTTTTATTTTTTCAATCTTCCAACAGATTTGATGTTTCTGTCTTACTATATAGATCTTTGATCCATTTTTACTTTAGTATTGTGCATGGTAAAAGTTTTAATACCTGACATGTACACAGCCAGTTTTGGCAGCACCATTTCCTAATGATGCTATCTTTTTTCCAGTATATATGTTTAGCACATTTTTCAATCTTAAAGTTTTTTAGATTGATTCCTAGGTATTTCATTTTATTGGATGCTATCGTAAAATGTGTAATTTTCCTAACTTTTCTCTCAGTGGGTTTGTTACTCATGCACAGGACGGATATTGATCTTTGGGTGTTGACTTTGTATCCAGCTGTACTACTAACTTTGTTCATTACATCTAGTATTATTTAGTGAAGCTTTTTATGTACAGTATCATGTCATCTGCAAATAAGGCTAGCTTCACTTCTTCCTTTCCTAATATTATTCTTTTTCTTTCTTTCTTTTGTTCAAATACTCTGGCTAAAGTTCCAAGAACTATATCAAATAAAATTGGAGATAATAGACATCTTTGTCTTGTTCCTGATTTTAGAGAGAAAACATCATATCAATATGATGTTAGTATTGGTTTGCCATAGATGGTTTTTATTAGATTGAGAAAAGGATGAGAGCAACCAGTGGATAGACTCAGTGTCCACCTGAAACTCCTGCCTCCAGACAGGGGCCAAGCAGATGGGTCCTGCTGCTGGTCAGAAACTCCATCCAGTCAGCTCCCAGGCCTGGGGTGGAACTCTACAAGGGAACTCCTGGCAGAGAAGATAGCAGCCAGCTAATCCAGGAATAGATCAGCTTCACAGTAGGACACAGTGGGTTCACTTCCATGGGCTACAGTAATAAGAAGCTGAACACAGCAGCAGAGACAAGCCAGACCAAGCTGGATGAGTTCAAACTTGGTAGCTTTGGATCCAGTAAGCTGAGGCATACTGCTAGACCCAGATCTATGAGAGCATCCTCTCTCTCTCTCTCTCTCTCTCTCTCTCTCTCTCTCTCTCTCTCTCCCTTGAAGTAACTGGGCTAAAAGTCTGGCTGGAAGAGTCCAGGTACATCAAAAGGAGGTGACATCTTAGGTGAATTAATTTAAATACAAATTCCCAATTTAATATCTACTTAGCTATACAGTCATAATGCTTGTCCTTACGATCTAAAGCACAAACCCACTAGTTAAAAAAGCTTGTCAATTGCTAAATCTCACTACCAATTATTAGTGCTACTAATTGTACTACTGTAAATATAAAACTGTAACTGCCTTTACCATAACCCTTGAGTAATAATATTTGTATGTGCTGAGGTAATTATTGCACCAAAGCTTTATGCCAAAGTTCAAAGGGCAATGGTATACAAAAGTGACAAGGAGAAGGAGAAAAATGCATTCTCAGGCCTTCAGCCTACCCAGAACAAATGCAGAAGACACTAGCATAGAAGAAGTTGAAAGCCACACTCTTTAAATCTCTGAAATAATAGAGTCTGAAGTAAAAAGAAAAAGAAAAAAGAAAACTGCTGCAGAAAGGTATAGAGGAAATCAGATAAGAAATAATCTCTGAGGTGGGGGAGATGGCTCAGTGGAATAAGTGCTTACCTGGCAAGCACAAGGGTCTGAGTTCAATCCCCGGGTCTGCTAAAAAATCAAAGAAATAATATCTGAAGTAAGAAAAAAATAATAACTATAATGAAAGAATTACTAAGTTCTTCTAAAGAAGACACTGTTAAAAAGTAGAGAAGAATAGAAAAATGGAATCCTTGAATCAGAAATATAGAAAAGAAATAGAATGCATAAAGCAGATTCAAAGAGATATATAGGAAATTAAAACTTCAATCACAAGCTGGCAAAACCGTTTGAATGAAAATGAAGATAGACTTTCAGACCATGAAGAAATTGTAGTAGTTAATGAAGAGGTAAAGAAAGATCTCTTAAAAACAACTAGGATGCAGGAAAAAATAATTCAACATCTGCAAGTTGATTCAAAGATGAACAATATGAGACTAATAAGCATCAATGAAAACAAAGGAGTTAGTACAAATAATATAAAAAGAATATGGGCAGAAGAAATTGCAGAAAACAACCCAGATATGGGGAAAATATCTGACATTCAGTAACCAAAGCATATATATAGAATTCCAAATAGCATCAACCCTATTAAAACTACAACCAAGCATATAATAATCAAGATCCCAGAAATCCCAGGTAAATAACATGTCAATCATCATTCAATACATCTCAAGTATAACCATCAATTCAAAGAAATTGACTGGCAGAATGGATTAGGAAGCAAAATCCAACAATACGATGTGTACAAGAAACACACTTAACTCATAAAGAAATTCATTAGCTGAAAGTCAAAGAATGGAAAATAATACTACATGCCCCAGAACCTCAGAAAAAAACATGGGGTACAATCCAGTCTCAAGTTCAAACCAAGAATGAGCATACGAAATAAAGAAGACCACTACATACTGATTAGGGGAAAAATATAAGAGAAAGATGTAACAGCCACAAATATGTATGCACCAAATATGGGAGCATCTAACTCTATAAGACAAACCTTAAGGAACATGAAAAATCTAATATCCAGGAGCTGGGAAGATGGATCAGTGGAATAAGCGCTTCCCTGGCAAGCACAACTACCTGAGTTCAATCTCCAGTTCTGCCAAAAACAAAAACAAAAAAACTAATATTCAATATAACAACATTACAGGAGAGCTTAACATACTCTTACCCAAAAAAAGATAGGTCAAGCAAACAAAATGTTAGCAAAGAAGTAGCAAAACTGAACCAGAATATGAAACAAATGGACTTACTGGTCCACTCAACAGCATCTGAGTATACATTCTTTGCAGCTACATATGGCACATTTTTTAAAATAGACTATATATTAGTCCATAGGTCAAGCTTAAATATGTGCAAGAAAACAGAAATTATTCCATGCATATTATCTGACCACAGTGCAATGAAATTGGAAATAAATGACAAAAAAATCACAAGACCCCATAAATATATGGAAATTAAACAAATTCCTCAGCAACCAATGGGTTACAGAAGAAATTAAACAATATCTACAATTCAATTAGAACTCAAGCACAATATATAAGAATTTGTGGGATGCAATGAAAGCAGTTCTAAGAGGGAAATTTATAGCTATAAACCCACGCACTAGGAAAACAGAATGGGGACAAATAAATACACTAATCTTGTACCAGAAGTGTCCAGAAAAAGAAGAGCTGACCAAACCCAAAGCCCAAAGACAGAAGGGAATCATAAAGATTAGAGAAGAAATTGATGCAACTGAGACAAAGAAAATGATACAAACAATTAATAAATCCAAAAGCTATTTCTTTGAAAGAGTAAATAAAATTGATAAACACCTAGCTAACCTCATCAAAAAGAGGAAAGAAAAAACTCAAATTCAAGCAACAAGGAATGAAAAGGGCAAAACTACTACAGACCCTGAGTAAATTCAGAGGATCATCAATAACTATACTTCTGAAATCATTATCTAGGGCCATAAGACAAGAAAGCAAAATAAAAGGAATAAGAATAAGTAAGGAAGTTAAACTATCATTATTTGCAGATGACATGACCATTTATTTGGAAGACCCACCTCTACCAAAAGCTACTAGAATTAATGAACAAATTCAGTAACATAGCAGGTTATAAAATCGATACACAAAAATCAATAGTATCCCTTTCCACAGATAACAAACACTGAGAGGGAAATTAGAGAAACAATTTCCTTTTCAATTGCACCACAAAAATGAAACATTTAGGAATTAATCTAACTAAAGAAGTAAAATATCTATTCAGTGAAAATTACAGTAGTCTGAAAAAAGAGATGGGAAAGAATTTCAGAACGTGGAAAGATAGTTCTTGTTCCTGGATAGGAAGAATAAACATAGTGAAGATGGACATAATCCCAAAATTGTTATACATATTTAAAGCAATCCCTACCAAAATACCACAAATATCCCTCATACAACTAGGTAAATCATTCCTAAAATTTATTTAGAACCAGAAAAAACTTAAAATATCAAAGGCAATCCTGGATAACAAAGGCAAGGCAAGATGCATTACAATCCATGAATTAATTACACTACAAAGCTGCTATGATAAAATAAGCATGGTATTAGCAAAAAATTGGAATAGATTAGGTGGTGCAAATAAAACTACAAATATACCCAGCCATCTTATTTTTACCAAACTGGAAGAAAGATAGCCTCTTTAACAAATGTTGCTGGAAAAAATGGCTCTCTACATGCCAAAAACTAAAACTTGACCTGGTATATCACCATGCACCAAGCTAAAGTAAAAATGGATTAAAGATATAAACATTAAAACAGAAACACTAAATCTCCTAGAAGAGAAAGTAGCTGGAAATTCTGAAGATATAGGTGTAGGCAAACATGTCATGAACAAAAATCAAACTGCGTAGGATATATTTGAAAGAATTAACAAATGGACCTGTTCTTGTTGAGAAGTTTCTGCACAGGAAAAGAAATTACCAACAGAGTTAAAAGGTAACCCACAAATTTGGAAAAAAATCTTAACTAATAATCACTCAGACAAAAGTCTTCCATCTAGAATTTATAAAGAACTAAAAAACATTAGGGCCCCGAAATTTAAAGAGTTAATCCAAAAATGAGTACACACTTCTCAGAAAAAGAAATAAAAGTGACAAATAAATACATGCAAAAAAAAGTTCCACATTACAAGCCATTCCTGAAATACAAATTAAAACAACACTGAGCTCCCATCTCACCCCAGAAAGAAAGGCTATCATAAAGAAATCCACCATGGCAAGCACAAGGGCCTGAGTTCAATCTGTAGTTAA
>PVKA01018062.1:0-44569 GCA_004027165.1 Ctenomys sociabilis | reverse complement strand
TTTTTTTTTTTTTTTTTTTTTTTTTTTTTTTTTTTTTTTTTTTTTTTTTTTTTTTGTCTTTTTGAGACAGGGTCTCACTATGCAGTTCAGGCTGGCCTTAAGCTCACTTTGTAGCTCAGGCTGGTCTCAAACTCACAACAATCCTCCTGCCTCAGCCTCCCAAGTGCTGGGATTACAAGCATGCGCCACCACGCCTGGCTTTTCCTTTCCTTTTTTCTTCCTTTCTTTATAACTGGGGACCCAACCCAATGCCTTACGAATGCAAGGGAAAAACACTGGCACTAGGCTACATCTCTAATCCTATCACACCTACAATATTTGAATGGCAATGGAATACCCACCTCCGACAAAAGTAAACAAAAAGAGGGACATAAATGAAGGACAGTTGTAGTGAAATATATATATATATATATATATATATATATATATATATGTATGTATGTATATGCAAAATAGAATAGATATACAGCTACAGCTACTTTCTCTTAATTCAATGAGAAGAAAGATTTGTACTAATAGTGTTTAGACAAGATGTCATGTCTTGTACTATGAACAACTACTCCAAAGACAACACATATGCAATGTATTCATTACTGTAACGGTCCTACTCGCCTGTTTTGAAACTGTCACATTCCTATTTCTTTCTCAATTAAATAAATAAATAAACAAACAAACAAACAAATAAATGTAATTCTAATGCACTTCTGTAAAGAAATTGACAGAGTTCTTTAATGTGGACCTATCTGTGTTGGTGAACAGACCATGCAGCCATATCTACGGATGAATTCCACACGGACTTTTGTTTTGATTAAAAGAGGGCAGTAAGGAAACAGGAAATGTAAAAAAGTTGTTTCAAATGTAAATTGAAGGAAAACTAAATACTTCTGTTTGAAACATCTAATTTGAGGTATTCTTACAGAAAACCAAATACAATGCTACTCCATACATTTTTTTCTTTTAATTCATTTCCCTAGGAATAAAACTAAGTGAATTATAAAACCAAAAAAGACAATTTGGAGATATGCCAAAGAATTTTAAGTACAGTGTGACCATTTTTTTCTTTGGTTACTAAAACTAGAAATGGATGAAAAATTTTTAAAATGTAACTCGTAAACAAAAAAACCCCAAGAACATAGAGATATTAAATAGTGCAAGGAAAATGTTTAATAGATTTATAAAACCTACATCTATTAAAGTAAAACCATTAATGTCAAGAAATATTAAAAAACCATTTTTTCCTCAAAAATTCTCTAATAAATATTTTAAGTAGAGACCAGCCACATAGTTCAGTAGATTAAAGCACTTGCAAGCAGGCACAGGAGCCAGGGTTCGATCCCCAGCCTTGCCCCCGGGGTGCGCTGAGCTGATGATTGAGACTGGGTGCGGAGGTGCCCAGCTGTAATCCCAGCTCTTGGGAGGCAGTAGACAAGTAGATCACTATAAGTCCGATCTAGTAGTGAGATCCTAAACATCCTGTAGACCTTTCCCTAAAATACAGAAAAAAAGGCAAGTAGAGAATTATAGAACTTCTTTTGATTTTGATTCAATAAAATTAGGAATGCAATTTTGAAAACATAAATCTTAACCAACTGAAAATTGATTCATTAATACATTTTAGATAATGTTTAGTTCAAAAGAATGAAAACTCTGGAATACAACTAGAAACTCTAGAAAATAATACTAAAACTTATGGTAAATAGCACAGGGCATGCAGATAAAATGAAAGCTTTCATTATTTTTTTTTTTTTTTTTTTGCTGAACTGGGGATTGAACTCAGACCCTTGTGCTTGCTAGGAAAGCGCCTATTCTACTGAGCCACCTACCCGGCCCCAAAGCTTTCATTATTGATGAACATAAGAAAACAAAAGAATGTAATGAAAAAATAATATAATATAAAACACTAAAACTTTAAGTCATAAAACTAAATCCATTAAGTGGATTCAAATGACAGGAAGAATAGAGAAATATTTTCTCAAACAAATACTTGGAAAATAATTAAAAATAGATAAACTTCTCTTAAGGTAAAAACAGTAAATCCATGTAAAATAACACATAAAAAAGGAAACAGAGTCATAGCCAAAAAAAAAAAAAAAGAAAATTGAAAGACTGTTATCTGAAACATTATTGGAATGTATTTGAAAAGTGAAAGAAAGTGAATGATATTCTACCAAAAAACATATTTTCAGATACTTATATTTTTATTTTAGGGAAAGGTCTATAGATTGCTCAGGGTGTCACTATTAGTTCCGGACCCTTAGTGATTCCTGTTGACAACCTCCCAAGAGCTGGGATTATAGGCACATGCCACCACGCCCAGTCTCAATTGCCTCCTCAGTGCATTCCAGGGGCAGGGCCAGAATTGCAGGCCTGGGGATGGAACCCCGGCCCCTGTGCCTGCTTGCAGGTACTTTAATCTGCTGAACTATTTGACCGGTCCTTTTTTAGATTTTTGTTTAACAAGAGGAAGAAAACTCCAAATCACTATTACCTGAGGTGAGATTGAAAACCTGAATACATTTTCTATCCCCTTAGCAAGGGTAAGGGCATGATAATCACAACTGAGTGGTTATTCACTTTTAAAAGCACAAAATTCTAATTTCATCATCACCACTTTTTCAATAAAAACATAAATTTCCCTAATTTATATTTCTTTTATAAATGAAACTTCAATTATTTTAAGGTAGTACTCCCCAAAACTTAAATTGTTCTTTCATTTTATTTAGAATTATATATGCAAAAATTCTTTTAAAATATTAGCATATCTCTAAATACCATCATATGTGTTTAATGTGCCAGTAGTATGCCATCATTATTTTTGCAGAATAGAATAAAGTGAAGTTATTCTAAGTATTTCTTTACTTGGAAACATATCAACATAATTCATTGGACCGATGCATTAAAAATGACATATTATGATTTTGAAATTCAATGCGGAAATTTGATGAAGCTTGCTAGCTTTCTTCTAAAGTAAGTAAAGCAAGAATCAAACAAAAATCTTTAAACTTATCGAAGTATTTTTTAAAAAAATAATGCCAATTTTTTAAGGATCAAGGAATCATCCTATAATTTGTTCTTGTTACCATTATTCATCTTGTTTGAGAATTTCTAAGAAGTCCAATAGCAAAAATGAAAAATTTCTTAGGAAAAAAATTGAAAAAAAGTGAAAATCTACTTTTCTTGATACTATGTAGTAAAATTTCCATTTTCTACTTAAGTTAATGAGACTTCAGGATGGGTGCTATAGGATATTTACACCATGACAAATTCTACTAGGTTTGCTAAAATTCTGTTCTGTTTGGGCAAAACACTCACTTCTTTCTTTACTATTTTCACAGAAGAAATACAAAGTTGAAAAATGGTGGAGGTGGCTTCTCCTGTGCCCCTGATTGGCCATGTGATGACAACTCCATCAACCTGAGGCACACACCCTAAACAGTTGTCAGAGGAAAAAAATAAACAGACAAACAAAAAGCAACAAAAACACTTGTATTTCTCTTGTGTTATTACATTTTGAAATATGAATTCAGTTGGGCTAGGAGAGATCTTCATAACTAACAAAGAATCCAAAAGTTAGAAGTCATTGAAATATTTGATTACATTCTTTCTTGAAATAGAATATAATCAAATGAAACAAAGTTAATAAACAATTGAGTTAGAAAGTAATGTGATGTAAAGACTGAAGAAGTTCAATTTCTGTAGTATACAAAGAAATTTTGTTTTTTTCTTTTCTTTCTTTTTTTTTTTTTTTTTGTCTTTTTGAGGCAGGGTCTCACTATGCAGCTCAGGCTGGCCTTAAGCTCACTTTGTAGCTCAGGCTGGTCTCGAACTCACAACAATCCTCCTGCCTCAGCCTCCCGAGTGCTGGGATTACAGGCCCGCGCCACCACGCCCGGCTTGTTTTTTCCATGAATAAGTCAACAGAAAAAAAAAAAAAAAAAAACTAGCAAATGCTAAGCAAAAGATAGGAAAAAAAAATTCACCAGTATTGGTGAGGATAAGAAGAAAGATCAGTCTCCAAAATTGCTAGCAGAGTGTGGTATTTTTTTTTTCTTTTTACAGTATAGTTTGAAAAACACATTTGGCCAAGTCTTATGTCAAAAATAATAGTTTAAGCATCACATTCTTAGATATGTTTGGGACCAGTGAGATAGCTCAGTAGAATAAGCACTTGCCTGGCAAGCACAAGGTCCTGAATTCAATCCCTAGTACTGCCAAAAAAAAAAAAAAAGAAAGTGTTTGCCAGAAAATAAGAACACTCATACCAATGAGTAGGTGAGCAAGAACACTTCATACAACTATTTTCCACAGGGAAGGTTATGCTAAGCAGTAACAATTGCCAGTCATTGAATCAGTGTCTCAAAGTTTCAACTCACATTTTAGGTTTTTCTTTAGGGCTGGGACTCTGCAAACTGCATTTTCTTTTGTTGTTTCAGTTCTTTGGAACCCCATCACCAAACCTTCAATTATTCCAATTGCTTTCTTTTGTAGTCTCAGACTTAGAGAAGAAGGTTGCTTCTTCTAAACTCTATATTTGCAAAATCTTGCATTCTTTTCTTTTGTTTTAAATAGGTAATGATCTTTTATAGTCAGGTAGTAAATCTTGATATTAATTTATTTGTATTAAAAATGTATTGCTCCTACCTCATGAGTAATACACCAAATAGCGCTCATCAACAGAAACATTATCAAATAACTTGTAGTAGAGCCACACCTTGAAATACTATGCAGTCTTGAAAAAAGAATGGGGCTGGGGAGATAGTTCAGTGGTTTAAGTGTCTGCTTGCTAAGCATAAGGCCATGGGTTTGATCCCCAGTACTGCATGTTGTGCTGCCCCTGGAATCCAAGGTGTGTTATGCAGTCCAGGAAAACTGGGTGTAGTGGCACACACTTGTAATGTCAGCACTGGAGAGGCTGAGACAGAAGGATCACAAATCTCAGCTGCATAGCAAGACCTTGAACCACATAATTAATTAATTAAAATAAACATTTAAAAAGGAAAATATGAATTGGATCTCTACTATTTGACTGACAGAGATTTTTGCAAAATGATACTGGGTACAGAAAGTAAAATGAGACCTAAACAATGAGAATATTATATTTTATGTGAAAAACACACAGACAGAAGACAGAACCTTTGTATTTGTATGCACTTGTTAGCGTGTAGCGGAACCCTTGTATGTGATGATATGAACATGGGAAAGCCACAGGAGGCCATGTGAGAAGCCTGTTCACATGCGTTTGTGGGCAGAGTGGAGGGGAAGGTGGAGGGGAGTCCAAAGGAGGAGGCAAGAGAGGGAGAGGGAAAGGGGGAAATCCTTACAAGGAAGAGAATGTGTTGGTCCTTTTTATGTTAAATTGTTTATTTTTATTTTAATTTTTTGTGCTACTGGGGATTGAACTCAGGACCCTGTGTTGCCATGCAAGCGCTTATTCTACTGAGCTATCTCCTTACCTCTTAAATTGTTTAAGAGTATGATGTGTATTATGTAATATGATATTATACATTTTTCTTTTGGCAAGTGGTAATGTTCAAATATATTGATAAAAAAAGAGAAAATGTGTTTAAGATAAATGCATTTTTAAAAATAACAAATAAACAGAATCCCTACATGTTTTCACTGTATAGATACATGTTTGGGGAGAAATATGCTTATTCATTTTGGCTTTTAAAGAAGCAATCTCTTCCCAAGATGGCCTTCAGGCCTCAATGTGCTAGAATAGATGGGCACAGCCAAGTTTGTAAGGACACTCTGGCTTTTGCTTTCAATATTTTTGAGTGCATAGCTTTAATACTTTAAGTTGGAAATACTGTTAAAATGAAACATCAAATGAAGAAAATTAAGGGAACAGTGGAAAACTTAGCTGCATTCATTAAAGAGTAGTTATAAAGAGGGGTGTGTGTATGTGTGTGTATGTGTGTGTGTATGTGTGCATGTGTGCATGTTCATGTGTGTTCAGAACATCTTGGGGACATTTAATGTTTATCTTCTCCCAAACATTACAGTCCTGGGAATGCAAAACCATTGAATTTTTTATTTAATCAAGTGAGATTTATGAAGAAAAGATACAGGAATTGTAGCAACAATACTCTGACTAGAACTGTAGGTTTATGGCTAACATGTGCCCCTAAGAAAGTCAGGTACTCTCTCTGGCCTTGGCTGGCTGTATTTGTAAAATGATTATAAAAAGGCTTGCATATTACCTGACAGAATGTGTTCTGAAGCAAATATGACAGCCTTACAAAGCTTTACCAGGACTGTAATTTATTACGTATTAATATTACATTTATTATTGCATTTTGTACAGCATGAAGGTCTGAAATATTTTAAATTTACTTAGAAACAAATGCTACCATCTCCTAAATGTCAATTTAATGGGAAAAGCTGGCTGATCTGGCTCTCTAGCTTCACCATCGCTATGCTCGTGGCGTCTGGCAATTGTGTCGGGGCACTGTCGTAAGGATATTTCTGAACAACATTTGTGATTTTCCTGAATGTAAGCGTCATACTTTGAAAAGTAACAACCGTACAAAGACTTCCCTAAAAATAAAGTCAGACATCACAAGGAGCTTTCTAAATTTTGTTATAGAAGTATTATGTAGTTATAAATAAAAATTATATTTGTATTTAGAAAGTTTAAAAACCTTGTGTTAGTTAAAAATAATATAAAAATCTCTGGCAGGGACCTTTACCCTTAAACAGCTACGTGAAAACCTGCCTTTGCTTTATGCATCGCTGAAAGAAGCGCTGAACGTTGCTGGGTAGGGCGCCATTCTGAGCAGGTCAACAACTCCTGGCGACAGAGCAGAACAAGTTTTTCCTACTTTTGTTTTGAAAAATTTAAATTTTGTCTATTTGAGTACTGAAAATGTTTCCAGCTTAGCCTTGTCTGGGTGGGAAGAAAAGAACTGTGGTAAGATGATCATAATTGTCAGAGTATGGGGAGAAACACTGAGCGCTCAGCTTACGCCGCTTTGCAGTCACAGAACATGGGGCTCGTGGCATGCAGAATGCAGAAGGTAATGGTTTCACTTCAGCAGTGTGTGGTGAGGTTACTATCACTAATTACTATCATTTTAAAGACAATATAAAAGTCAAGTCACCAAACACACACGTGTAAGTGTGCACTCTGTTGAACTTTTGTAAAGCATGATTTATGAGTAGGTTTATTTTTTCCCAAAACTTTGTTTTACATGGTTATACTCAAAATAACTAAGAAACTAAGGGCTGGGGAGATGGCTCAGTACAATAAGCCCTTCCTTGGCAAGTGCAAGGGCCTGGTTCAATAACCGGGTTCTGCCAAAAAAAAGAAAAAAACGAGAAATTAGCTGACAAAATTTGTGATTTTCTTATTTAATTCATGAATAATTTTCTGTCTTTCAGGCTATGTGCAATCTCTCAATAGTCATCTTGCTTAAAATCACCCACATAAAAATTTGTCATCAATTTTTTTCATAGCTTTTTTCCCCAAAACTAATCCTTAATAATTAATTTACTTTTACCTACAGCCACTTACATTTTATTGTTATATTTTATAGTTTTTATGCCCAGGAACTGCAAAATTCTAAAGATATATGTGTGTGTGTGTGTGTGTGTGTGTGTGTGTGTGCTTAAAGATCCTGTGGTACGTCACAGGTGTGTTAGAAACTTTTCATTTGTTCCCTTTCTTTTCCATGATGCCACAGTGGAATGTATCTGAACACTGGCTATTTGGTGTCTGTTTCCACTTTCACCGTATCAATGCCCAGCTCCAGCAGGAGACTAAAAACTGGAGGTCAGACCAATTATCCACCTCTTTAAGTTAGCAATGTTGTTGTTGATTATCTGACCTGGATGTTTCCGCATCTATCAGACACTATCCTGCATCTTGAAAAATGCCATTCCTGCTCGCCTGCTCAAGAGAGTGGCCCCTGTGATCTCCACCCAAGGGATGGGGAGCCATCCCTTCAATTTCTCTAGATGCTGCTCACATCCCCTGGAAATCAACTATGAATTTGGGCCAAATTATTCAGTTTGGTGGTGTCACTTGGTACTGTATAGACACTGATAGATACAAATACAAAACATCTTTCTCTTCATGTGTAGTTTTATTATTATCATGGGGTTCTTTTTGACCAGCTCAGCACACCTTGCGGGGTAGGTCAGGCACAGCATGACATGTGGTGCTGGGGATTGAACCATGGTCCCTGTGTTTGCCTAAGCTTGCCTAAGCAGGTGTTTTAGACTGCTGAGCTATCTCCCTGGCCACTATTTATAATTTTTTATTCAAGCTAATACCTTAGAAAGTTTGTTTGAGGGTATGGGCATATTTTATCAACTACTGTCTGTATCTACTTGAGAATATATCAAGTAGCTTTTGAACTACTTTGTGTATAAGAATTCTATTTTTTCTTCACAGGCTGAATTCAAGATCTGATTAATATTTGTAAAACAGTACATAATAGTTTCAATATGAGAAAATAAGAAATTTGTATTAAAGGCAAAGTAGAAAAAGTATCCTCTCGCTTAGAGGCACAGAATTTTAAATAGTAAACATCTTTTATTCAAATAAACCACATTGTTAGCCCAATTTATGGATTAGCCATTCCTCTTTCCTTGTGGAAGAGGGGCACAGACTTCAGGTTCGTTTCATCCATTCTTGCTCCTGAGTCCCCCCTGCTCTTTGCCACTTTATTCCACTCAGCCTGAGCCTCCCTCCTTTCAGTAACATCTAAGGAAGCAAGATGAAACTTTATCCTTGGGTGTGTATGTCTTACTTGTATAGAATAGCTGGGTTTGCATGTGGATTTTCCTCACTGAACAAATAGACAGAGCAACTTAGCTATGGAGTTCCAGGTGAGCTAATACTGTTTCCAATTCACACTTCACCTTCACTGCCATTTATTAATGTTCATTTTTTTCCTGAAATGTATTACTGTATTGTAATATCATCTTACCAAATGTGAAATGTGGAGTTGTAATTTTCTCTCCGTCTCTCTCTTTTTCCTTCTCTCAATTCCTATCTCTGTCTCTCTCCCTCTGCCTCTCACCCTCCTCTTGACTCTCTGTCTCTGTCTCTCTCCCCCTCCCTCCCTCCTTTCCTCCCTTCCTCTTTCCCCATCTTTTCTTCCCCCCTCCTTCTTCGCCCTGCTCCTCTCTATTTTTTTTTTTTTTTTGTATTTTAGGGAAGGTCTACAGGGTGTTCAGGGTCTCACTACTAGATCAGACCCACCATGATCCACCTGTTTACAGCCTCCCAAGAGCTGGGATTGCAGGTGTGTGCCACCATACCCAGTCTTGATTGTCATCTCAGTGTGCTGGCACAGCAAGCTCCAGTATCAAACGCTGGCCCCTGTACCTGTATCTGCTTGCAGGTGCTTTAATCCACTGAGCTATGTGGCCAGTGTCTCTCTCTCTCTCTGTCTCTCTGTCTCTCTCTCTCTGTCTCCCTTCCTCATTCTCTCTCTTCTTCTTTTTTAGTTAGTGCTGAAGTAGAACCTAGAGCCAAGAACATGCTCAGGTAGAAACACTACCACTAAGTCACACCCAACAGCTGGGATCATAAATCTTAAAGCCATATTTCATGGAATCCTATACAAATATATGGACGCAGCACCAGAGAGTTACATTACGTAATCTTTATAAATAATCAGTGCCACACTTGCCACAATGCCTGGGTTTAAATTCCAATCCCACTCCTGGCAGTGTGATTTCCAGCAGGTTATTTATCTTCCCGCAAATCCCACTTGTGCATCTGTGGAACATGATCATAACGCATCATTTCAACATTGTCGTGAAAATTAAATAAGGAGAATGGTTTTGGTGTGGAAAATAAGGGGCCAAACAAATGGTGTTATAATTAATTTCACATTTAATGTGAATTTTCAGACTTAATTAACTGCAGCCTGCATGTGATTACATTAGAGGAAGAATGTGTTAGAGACACAGGCTGCGAATGTAATTTTTAAAATTTTAGAAAATAATATTTTCAGACAATTACATTATTTATAATTATATTATGAATGATTTCTTGGTAAATTGGCCCTTTTAGTTTCACTGGCAGACAGTAAGAGAGATACAAGGTTCTTACTCTGAGGGCTGGCAAGGTAGCTTAGTGGGCTAAGTGCCTGCTTAGGCAAGCACAGGGACTGGGGTTTGATCCTTGGCACCACATGCCGCACTGGCCCTGTAGTGAGACCCTGTACCAGATATAGTTTTTTAAAAAGACTCTGACTCTGATAGGCTAAGGCCAGTGAGGCCCATGGCGTCTGCTTCCTTTCATCTGGATGACTCAAGCCCCACCCCCAGTGAGCACTGCCCATTGCTAGGGAAGTTTTAGGTTAGTAACACATAAAGGACCACTGTAAGGAAACACATACACACACACCAGAAAGAGGTAGGAAGAACTGATTTTGTGGGCTACCAAGCAAGATGTTAAGTCATAAGCATACAATGGAAAGAATACTACTAAGAAATGAGCATAAAAATGAATTTTCATTCAAAAGAAGCCTGGTTCAAATTTTAGGCCAATCTATTACCTACAAGCTGTGAAACCTTGGACCACTGATGTTATTTTCTGGGTCTCTCCATTTCTTTCATTTTTTTTTTTTTAATTGATCAGACCCTGACTAACTCTTTTTGTCAATATGTGAGGACAGCTTTGTGGAATACTAAAACCATGCTTGAAATACCTGTCATCTTCATCTTCTAAATGTGTACAGTTTCTAAAGTCATATCAATTATAGTTACACTCTCTTTAAAGCAAATGTTTTTGGAAAGGTAATAAAAGAAAATGAGAGTTAAGAAAAAAATTTAAGATTTCTTGAAAGTATGTGGTAATATTCAATCAAATGTCCCATCTTGCACAACTGTATCTGTTAATCTGAGCAACAGATTTGAAGATACAAATAGATAACATATCAATCACTTTTCCCCCCCATAGGACCAGATTTTAATTTTTGTTTTATTGAAGTACAAATATCAATGAGACAGTTTTAAGATACCTTAACAAGATGGATTTGATACATTAATACATTGCAAACTGTTTTCATAATGTTTTGGTATCATAGAAGGTGCATACATGATATTATACTTACAGACATTATTATAGCATATGTCTCTTATCAGTAAATTAAGAGAGTGTAGCTGTTTGCGTATCTTATTTTTTATACCTGAATTACATCAAGGATTCAATAATTAATACTTTCTACCTTGTTATTTTCCTAGTGGTTGTCCATAATACTACAAGCCGACATAATATCCTGTCCAACCACCATTAGTGCAAATCTTGCCGCTCATAGAGTTATGTAGAAGCACAGCGTTATCTATCCCAACTGCACTGTCCATACACACACATCATGATTCTTCCTTCCTATCAACCACTGTTAATCAGCTATTCTTGTTTTGTAAATCTGTAACATATGTATTGTTACATGTTTCCCTGTTTCTGTCTTTGATTTTGTTTTTCTTGCTCTTGATTTTACTCTTCAAAATAAAAGAAAAATGTAATTTAAAAAACCAATGATATAAGGACAAAAATTAGTGAGGAATGTGGCAGTATCTCAAGAGTGCTAGTTACATTAAGTGTTCTTAAAAATTAAAGATTTTAACTGACCAAGTCCAATGAGCTCCCCGGTTCTTTGCATAGCAGGAAGCCAACCCAAATATTATAAGTAAATTGTAAGGAAGAGCACTATTCTTGCTATGCAAGTTCAGTCTTTTTAGTGGTCCCAATTTTAACTCTATTTTTGTCCATGAATTCCTTTCAGATAAATATCTTGAAAACTTGCTGCGCAGACATAGAAAGCTATCACTGGTGATAAAATTGATTTTGTTTAAGTCTACATATATTATTCTATCATTCTCATTTGAAAAAGTATTTCTTCAGGGAGAGAACTATATATTTCTGTTAGATTTTTATTCTTTTAAAACCCAGCACAATGTCTACCTGAAATATCATAGATATTTAGTAATTCTACTTTTGCTTTTGGTATTACCACAACAATTTTTGAAACTACTAGAAAGCCAGTTCTTGCATGCATTGGTAGCTTATATTCTATTTCATTCATGAATAATATACATTTTATGGCACTTACAAAGAATGTAAAAACCTGTGTCTATGAACTGTGTTTAATTATAAAGCTGAAAATATTAAGCATCATTAAACTGATCTGGGTAACAATTTACTATATTTTGGATTTGATTTATAATCATAAGCTGTACTATTATATCTACGTGAGCTGTGAACCCATCCACAAAGTTGTTGTTTTTATATCTGAGCTTCTTTAGAGAGGCTATGATTTCAACTGCTAGATGCAAAAATCTGAGGGAGATGAACTGTAATCACAGCAGAAGTCACTAAGATCCAACACATGCATATGTATGAATGAAACGAACAAGACTTACTATTTATTAAAGTCATTTGAATTTCTCATAATAAAAATAATCTCTAGAAATATCATGGGACAAAGGCTGGCATATCTGTCCAAAGCACCCTCCTTCAACATCAGAAGTTCAAAGGCATGAAGATGTTTGATCATAAATACATTTTAAAGAAGTATTTGAAAGCTGATGCTTCATTGAATGAATAAAAATCAACATTTTGTAGGTCCTCAGTTATTGAAAAACAGTCCAGGGAACAAAAAAATTTAATTTCTAAAATTTGTGACAAATATAAAATAGACAACTTTTATTCTGCTGCAGCAAAAGATGAATATCACTGTCACTAACTTGGGGACTCAAAATAAGTCAGTGTTAGTGAATTATTACATGTCAACAGGAAGATTTATATGTTCATCTGACCAATTTTTTGGTTGTCTTTACAGAGAAGTAAAACTGAACTTTTATGATGGTTCATTATTTGGCAAGTGATTTTAAGGGGTTTCTCAAATTTGAAGAATATGGATCAGTTTTAAGCAAAAACTGAAAATAAAAAGCCAAGCATTCAATATGTAAAATTATCAAGATTAAATTTTCAATTTAATTTGTTTCAGAGGACCAGATACAGAACTCGCAATGTTTTTTTTTTTTTTTTTTTTTTTTTTTTTTTTTTTTTTTTTTTTTTTTTTTTTTTTTTTTTTTTTTTTGTACACAATAACTTACAAATCATCTCTTTTGGTAATAGGCGTTATTTTTATGGTTTTATAGATAATAGTATTGAATATTCTAAGATGGTAATGGTAAGCAGAATTAAATTACAGTCAAATTAGGATCAAGCAAGCTGCAAGCTATACAAATCCATTATTTCTATGTAAGTGTAAACAGAAGCTTAACTTATAAAGCCATCGATCGACAGCATTAACCATGTCAAAGGACTATGATGCTCCTTTTGCAGAGGATTCCAAGCACATGCGGAGCCTTTTGTTTTCCCAGTGGTGTGAACACCTCCGGAGACAGCATTTGAGCCCGTGGCTGGGACTTTGAAAACTGGTGAACTCCTCAGCCCTGGGCAGCAGATGGTAGAGAATGGCCCCAGGACAAAAAGCATCATGAATCAGAAAGCACACAGAGCTGCTAGGCCTGAGTTTATGTTGAGCAGCAAACTAGATCCACAAACTACCACAGATCTTGAGAGATGATATTCCGAGTCATTCCAAATGGCCAATGTAGCATATCTTTTTTATTGAAGTTATTGACCACATAAAAATTCACTTTTTATATATGTTCATTTACAGTGTCACTACAAAAACTGAAATGTTCTAGAATAATACAAAATTTATGTATTACCAAGAATTTTATAGAGAGTGATAAAAGCTGTGGCATGAAACCAGAAAATTTAGGCACAAAAACATGCTAAGAGAAAGTGAGCATTACAAATTTAAGTAATAGACAATACAGTTTCTGTTCAACTAGTGTTTAAAAATTGACTTCAAAATAAATTCTCTTAACTTGTATAATCTGTGTTCATAAGACAGTGCAGAAAAGCCTATGGAGGCATAGAATTTTAAGTCAGAAGGCCGTAAACATGAATTTTGCTTTTATCATTAGTTCTATAATCTCAGAAAACTTACTTAATATCTCTGTACCTACTTCTGCAATTGCAAAAGATAAATGAAAACAATATTTACCATTAAACACCTTTTATGAAGGAATTAAATGATGTATATATTTTAAGCATTGCACATCTGCATTTATTTTAATTATATGAAATTATCATGCTTGAGATGGCATTTTAATTTTTCTTCCTTTCTGAAAATCTTTTAGGGATGTAGCACTTCTAAAATTGAGAAGAAATTTAAGCTCTCTGTAGTTTGCATTTTAAAATACTCTATATTTTGAAAAGAGTTTAGACCCACAAAAAATGAAGCAGAAGGAATAGAGATTTCCCTATAACCCCATGGTCTCAGTCCCACGTGTACACAGTCTCTTCACTACCAAAATTGTGCAGCAGTTGTCACAGTTGAAAAACACATAGTGACACACCATTGTCACCCAAAACCCAGACTGATGACAAGTGATGGTTCCCTCTTGACAGCACACGTTCTAAACACTTAGGTAAATGTATAATGACAAGTATCTATTATTTAGTATTAGAAAGAGGAATTTCATTCCTCCCCAAATCTCATGTGCTCCACTGATGCGTATCTCCTCCATAGGCCTTGGCAACCACTATTTTATTTTTCAAGTGTAGCCATAGTTTTGCTCTTCTGGAATGTCATACATTCAGAATTATAGAATACTTACATATTTTCTGTTTGACTTCTTTCACTTAGGGAGAGGCACTAAAATCCCCTCTGTATCTATTTATGGCTTCATTGTTCACTTTAGGTACTGAATAATATTCCATGCTCCGTTTGTTAATTTATTTATCCATTTGTCAACTGAAGGACATTTTGGCTGTTTCCCGGTTGTAAAGCTTGACTAAGTCTACCGTAAATATTACACAGGCTTTTTCCCTCAATACTGGGATTGAACCCCTCACCTTCAAACTGAGCTATATGTCTAGCTCTCTGTCCCCTTTTTGAGAAATAGCCTTAGTCAGTTACCAAGTTTCTCAGGCTGGTTTAAATTTCTGATCCTTTTGCCTCAGCCTTTCAAAGTACTGGGATTATAGACATGGGTACCATTCCAGTTTAGGAAGTTTTCATTAGGCTATAAGGACATACAAAGTTTCAGCTCCCTTGGATAAATATTAAGGAGCATAAATACCAGTTCATAGCAAAAATACATTTAGGTTTCATAGAAGCTACCAAGCCATTTTACATTTCCATCAGCAATGCCTGTGAATGAACGAGTTTTTTCACAGCTTCCAGATTTACACACATACTGACCTGCACAAGTTTCTTTATATCTATCCATATAAAGAAGTTGGTGTTTCTACAAATTGGAAAATCCCTAAAAAATAGGTACCTGTGTGGATACATAAAGCCAACCATACTTGAACTAAGAACACATGAAAACCTGAGGAGGACAATAATAAGTTAAAAAAAAAAACTGACTCAGTAGTAAAATAGCTGACATAGAAAAACTCAGGACTTAATGACTTCATGGCTGAGTTCTACCAATCAGTTAAGTAATGAACATGAAATTTTTCCCTAACTTTCAATTTTCTAAAAAAATTAAAGAGGAAGAATTTCTTTTAAATTTATTCATGGAAGCAAGCCACATTCTGATAGTGAAACCAGACAAGAGGACAGAGAGTGGGAGAGAGACAGAGAGAGAGAGAGAGAGAGAGAGAGAGAGAGAGCGAGAGAGAGAGAAACAGGAGAAATGAAAACAGAGAAAAAAAGAGAGGGAAAGACACGAAAATTAAAAATCAATATTAATATCCTGGTGTACATTAATGCAAATATCCTAAACGAATGCTAACAAGCTGAGTCTCTCAAATACATTGAAGAAATTATGTTCCATGATTAAGTGGGAAATCAATATGTATGCTGTATCACATGAAATGGATCAAAAACAAAAACCGTACGATCACCTTACTAGATATGGAAAAGGTACTTGATAAACTGAAACATTTCCTCAGATCAAAACCCTGAGCAAACTAGGTATGAAAGAAACACACCTCCATAGTCTGTGTGTAACAAGGCCCTGTGTAACAAGCCCCGGGTAACAGCACAGTAAATGAGGGCGAGCTAAAAGCTTTCACTTTAAGGTTTAGGCAAATATTCAGCTCGTTTTAGGTGTTTGTACCACTATCATTTAATATAATGATGGAAGTGCTTTTTTCTGATTTAAATATTTATTTTTTAAAAAGTGAGTCATGTTTTATTAAAATTCAATTTCTTGAAGCTCTATGGCAATACAAATATAAATAAATCAGAAGTTGTCAAAGATAAAGAATTTCAAAATGAATTGGTGATGTACAAAGTCAATCTTCCCTCTAGCAGCCTTCCTTGTTTAATGCAAGCATCCTGCATCATTGACTCAACTTTTTAAGTCAAAGTTTCATTCAAGTGTAATGCAAAGTGTACATCACACCTTTAAGAAATGTAACATTTCAGGAAGTGAATGAAAATAATATTTGAGAGCTTCTGCCATCTGAAGGAAAGACAGTGTCTCAGATTTCTTGAGATTATGACTAGTCTCAATGGTCATATAAAATGGCAGAAACTTTTTTTTATTTTACTTTTGTTTTATTGAAGTACAAATATTGATGAGACAGTTTTAAGATACCTTGACAAGATGGATTTCGTAAATTAATACATTGCAAACTGTTTTCATAATGTTTTGGTATCATAAAAGGTGTATCAGAAACTTTAAAAGACAATGGTTTGAAGGAGGTTTTCTGAGAACACTGACAAAGCCCTATACTATTATTTTGTACTTTAAATTATCCTCTTCTGGGTATTATTTCCAAGGAATTCTATTACACTGTTCTATTGTCAGCAAGGCTGCGCAAAACCCATATTTTGTTTCTTTCTGCTCAGTCATTGTAACAGTTGTATCTATAAGGAATGCTGGAAGTCCTAACCAGAGAAATTAGAAGAGAAAAATACAAATGGGGCATCCAAATTACAAATGAGGAATTATAACTGGTCCCAGAGGGGGTGTGGCCAGGCTACGCTAAGCCCTATTAGAAATAATGAATGGATTCAGCAAAGTTTCAGTATGCAAATCAACAAATGAAAATCAGTGGCATTTATATACTGTCATTCAATTAATAAAGCAATTCCATTTATAGTAGCTACATAGAATAAACGTAACCAAACATATAAGCAATATCAATAATTAAAAACAAGACATCAATGAAAAATTAAAAAGGACTCAAAATATGTAAGGATAGTCTATGTTCATGAATTCAAAGAATAAATATTTTTAAAATGTCCATGCTTCCCAGAGCAGTTTATAGACTCAGTTCTGTCTCTGTTAAGATTCCTACACTGGAAATAGCAAAAAAAATCTTAAATTTGTACAGACCTAAGAAAGAATGCTATAACACCATGAACAATCTTGAGCACAAAGAAGAAATCAACAGGTATTACATGACTTGGCTTCAAAATGTACTACAAAGCTATTGTAATAAAAGGCACACAGATCACTGTGACAGAATGTGTAGCTTACAAATAAACTTACACTTCTTGGATGCATAACTTTCCACCAAGATGCTGAGAAATACTGACTAGGAAAGAACAGTCTCTTCAATGCGTGGTGTTTGCAAAACTAAATATCTACTTGCAGAAGAATGGAATAAGATCCTTCTCTCTCAGAGAAAAGCAAATATCAATTCAACATAAGTTATGGACATAAATGTAAGCTGCAGACTATGAAGTTACTGGAAGAAAACTATTTAATGGCATTGGAATGGACAAGGATTGTTTTGAACAACCTCAAACTCTAGGAACTGAAAGCAAAAACAAACAAATGGATTACATCAAACAAAACTGAACAGGAAAGGAAAAGATTAATACAGTGAAGAGACAGCCTAAAGAATGGGAGAAAATATTTAGAAATTATACAACTGATAAACAGTTAATATACAGAATTTATAAGGAACTCAATAAAACTCATTGTACAAAATATTTAAAAAATCACTGGGCTGGGGAGATGGCTCAGTGGAATAAGCGCTTCCCTGGCAAGCACAAGGGCCTGAGTTCAATCTCTGGTTCTGCCAAAAAAATATTGGAAATCTAATTTAAAAATAGACAATAAACCAAAGAATATATTATCAAAACAAGACATAAAAATGGCCAATACATATGTGGAGAAATGCTCAATGACATTGATTTTAGAGAAATATAAATCAAAGCCACAATATGATATCTCACTGAAGTAAGTATGGCTACTATCAAGAATGCAATAGGTAACAAATTCTATCTAGGATGTGGAAAAAAAGAATTCTTGTCTACTGTAGACAGAATGCAAATAAGACTGAGTATTATGGAAAAACATGGTGGTTTCTCAGAATTTTAGAATTAGAACTACCATATGATGCAGCAGTCCCACTTCTAGGTTTATATCCAAAAGAAATGAAGTAAGCATGTTGAAGAGATGCCTGTACTCCTGTGCTATTGCAGCACTGTGTATAGGAGCCAAAGCTTAGAAATAACCTATGTCTCTGTTGATTAATTAAAGAGTGGACAAAGAAAATGTGTACAAAAACAGGATACCAATGGGACACTAGTCAGCCACAAGGATGAGATGATGTCACTTGTAGCAATATGGTAAAATTAAGCCAAGAAAAGCAAATGTCATATAATCTCAGTTCTGTATGGATTACAAAAAAGAAAAAATGATCCTATAGAAATTTAGAGTAGAATTGTCCTTAACAGAGGCTAGGGAGAGTTGGAAAGAAGGATGAGAAAGGATTGGCTAGTGGGTGCTGTTACAGTAAGAAAGAAGTAAGAATATTAAGATAGCTCTATTTACCCAGGTCTGAATATTACAAAATGCATATAAGAATAGAAGTTTCATGTGGTTCCTCATAAATACACACAACTATATGCAGTACTTAAATAATAATAATAGAACAGAGAATTTAACCTGCACAAATATTTGAGCAGTCTACACAAAAGAAGACATGGCAACTATTCTAGACATCTTTACTAGTTAAGGAAATGCAAATTAAAGCCACCGCAGGACCTCAGCAGGACTACCAGGAAGGAGCTGTGGGACTGGTAGCCAGGGGTCATAGCAAGCCCACTCCACCTTAGTGGGACTATAAGGAGGGAGCTATGGGCCATGCAGCCAGTGGTGCCAAGCGATCCACTTGAACTGGGCTCAGCTAGAAGGAGCCAAACACAGCAACCAGACCCAAGCCAGGTCCTAACAATCAAGTTTGAGTCCAGTAGATCTAGACCTGATGAGCTAGGGCATACTGCTGGGCTCAGCCAAGCCCAGATCAAGGCCCAGGACTACAGAAGCATCCTAATGTCAAAGAAGTGGCAGCAGGTAACTGAGCTGAGCTAGTTTGGTTGGAAGACTTGAAGTGTGTGAAGGGGAGGTGTCTAGACAGAACTCAGAACTAATTTAAACACAGATTTCCAATTTAAGATGTGCTTTGTTGTACAGTTATAATGTTTGCTCCTATGGTGTAAAGTAAAAACTCATTAGTTACAAAAATTTGTCAGTTTCTAAATTTCCCTAGCTATTATTAATATTGCTAATTATAATACTATAAATAGGAAACCGTATCTACCTTAACCACATATTTCTCTTTGGTATTAATAGTGGGAGATGCTTGTGTAATAACCTCACCAAAGTCCACACTGAAAGACAGAGAGCAATTCCAAATGGAAACCAACATCACACTCTCGATCAATAGAGAAGGCAAAATCTTGGGACACACAAAATAAGAATCTCTCACACAGGACAGATACCTGTAAAACAGACTCTTTATAGAGAAGGTCTGACCCCAGTGATACAGCTACCTACTACCAAACTTTCACAAAAAAGTATGAAAGGAATCAAAATAAAGAGTTCTCTTGAAATAGAAAATGACAAAAACAAGGAAGAAAACACATTCTTAAGCCCTGAGCACACACCCAGAACAAACCCAGGAGACATCAGCATAAAAAGCAACTGGAAGCCACACACCTGAAATCTCTGAAATAATAGCAGCTGAAGTAAGATCACTGCAGAAGAGTATCGAGGAAATCAGATCAGAAATAATCTCACAGGTGAAAAAAGAAATGATAATTATAATGAAAGAATTACTAAGCATTTCTGAAGAAGACACTGATTAAAAATGGAGGAGAGTACAAAAATTATGAAAACCTTGAATGAACAGTATAGGAAAGAAATAGAATGCATGAAGAACATTCAAAGATATATACAGGAAGTTAAAAACTCTATTAAAGGCTGGTAAAACTGTTTGAATGAAAGTGAAGGTAGACTTTCTGACCTTGATGACACTGTTGCAGCTAGTGAAAAGGTAAACAAAGGTCTCTTAAAAACAACTAGGAGCCAGGAAATTATCATTCAACAGCTGCAACACGATGTAAGGACGCACAGCATAAGACGAAGAAGCCTCGACGAGAAAGAAAGAGAAAACACAAATGACATGAAAAGAATCTGAGCAGAGGTAATAGGAGAAAACTCCCCAAATCTGAGGAAACAATCTGACATCCAGATAACCAAGGCATATCGAACTCCAAATAGTATCAATTCAATTAAAACCATACCCAGACATATTATAATCAAGATCCTAGAAATTCAGCACAAGAGCAGTATACTAAAAGCCACTAGAGAAAAGAAAGAGATCACATTTAAAGGAAAACTCATCAGAATAACAGCAGATTTCTCCTCACAAACCATCAAGTCAAGAAGAGCATGGAGCAAAGTACTTCAAGTCCTACAAGAAAACAAATTCCAACTCAGAGTGCTATACTCTGAAAAACTCTCTTTCAAGTTTAATAGAGAAGTGAAATACTTCCATAAAAAAGGACAATTAAAGAAATTCATGATGATCAAATCAACCCTACACAGAGTACTAAAAGATATTCTACAAAGGGACCAAAATGCCCACAATTCCAAGAGCAATAACAGAAAGAATCCACCAAACATAGCAAACTATTAAACAGAGGATAAAAGTAGGGAGACAACAGCAGGAAAATGACATGACAAACATAAGTCAATACCCACCAATGTAAATAGACTCAATTCACCAATTAAAAGAAATAGGTTGGCAGATTGGATTAAGAAAGAAAATCCATAGATTAAAGCACCTGAAAGCCGGCACAGGGGCCAGGGGTTCGATTCCCAGACCTGCTGTGCTGGCACTGCCCCGGGGCACACTGAGATGGTGATTGAGACTGGGTATGGTGATGTACTCCTGTAATCCCAGCACAGGAGGCTGTAAATAGGACAATCACTATGAAATCTAATCTAGTAGTGAGACTTTGAACACCTTGTAGATTCTTCCCTAAAATACAAAAAAAGAAAAAGAAAATCCAACAATATTCTGTGTACAAGAAATGCATTTAACCCATAAAGAAATTCATAGGTTGAAAGTCAAAGGATGACAAACAGTACTACATGATCTAGGACCTCAGAGAAAAGCAGGGTAGCTCTTCTGATCACAGTCTGGACATCAAAACCAAGAATGATCAAATGAGATAAAGAAGTCACTATGTAATGATCAGGGGAAAAATTCAAGAAGAAGAGATAATAGTCATAAATATGTATGCACCAAATATGAGAGCACCAGCTACGTAAGACAATCTCAAAAAGATAGGTGAAGCAGACAAAAACATCAGTAAGAAGGTAGCAGAACAGAAGCAAATCTTTGAACAAATGGATTTAGTGGACATTGATAATGTTCCGCCCAACCACAGCTGAATACACATTCTTTTCAGATGCACATGAGATGTTTTCTAAAGTACACTGCAGTCCATAGATCATGCAAAAACCAGAAATTATCCCATGCATATTATCTGACCACAGTGCAATCAAACTTGAAAATAATGACAAAAGAGATCACAGAAAAACATAAACTTATGGAAATTAAATAACACCCCGCTTAGCCACCAGTGGATTATAGGTAAAATTAAACAATATCTACAATCTAATGAAAATTGCAACACAATTTACTGGAACTTGTGGGATGCAATGAAAGCAGTTCTGAGGGAAATAGATAGTGGTGAACTCACACATTATGAAAACAGAACAAGAATAAATAAATACCCTAATGCTGCACCTCAAACTTCTAGAAAAAGAAGAGGAAACCAAACCTAAAGCCCAAAGATATCAGGAAATTACAAAGATTAATGCATAAATTAATGCAACTGAGACAAATAAAACAATACAAAGAATTAATGAACCCAAAAGCTGGTTCTTTGAAAGATTAAAGCTTGAGGTGCAGCATTCTTTTGTTATAATTCTAAATAAAGAAAAAGTGAAAGCATTTACTCTCAAACCAGGTACAAGACAAGGATGTCCTCTGTCACCGCACCTATTCAATGCAGTTCTGGTATCATTAGCTAGAGCCATAGACAAGAGAGAGAAATAAAAGGAGTAAGAATAGGAAAAGAAGAAGTTAAACTGTCATTATTTTCAGATAACACGATACTTTACTTAGAAGACCCAAAAAACTCCACCAAGAAGATTATAGAATTTTTTTCCTTGTTTTATTTTTTTATTCACTTTTTAAATTTTTATTGAGAAACAAATAGCAATAAGATAGTTTCAACACAGGTTAATAGGACAGTTACAATAATTAACACATTGCATATTGTAGTAGTTATTCATAGTATAAGTAACTGTTAGACATGATATTCTGTCCAAATACTCTTAGTACAATTCTTTCTTCTCATTGAATTAAAAGAAATTAGTTATATATCTATCTAAATATCTCTTTTATTTTCCATAATTCTATTGAAGAACAATTATTCAATCTATTCTACTAAGATCATAGAATTAATGAACAAATTGAGTAGAATAGAAGGATACAAAGTCAACACCCCAAAATCAATAGCATTCGTCTACACAGATAGCAAATTCACTGAGAGAGAAATTAGAGATACAATACCCTTCACAATAGCATGAAAAAAGAAATAGTTAGGAATTAACCTAATAGAGGAAGTAAAAGATCTATACGATAATTACAACCCTTTTAAAAAAGAGATTGAGGAGAAGTTCAGAAAATGGAGAGATATTCCTTGCTCTTAGACAGGAAGAACAAACATTGGGGAAATAGCCATAGTCCCAAAATTATTCTACAAATTTAATGAAATCCCTATCAAAATACCATCACAGATCTACAGAAAACATTCTAAACATTTATTTGGAACCATTATCAAAGGATGAGGACTACAAAGGCAAGGCATAAGGAATTATAATTCCTGACTTAAAATTATACTACAAAGCTACTGTAATAAAATCACTATAGTATAGGCAAAAAGAAGACCTAAGGATCAATGGAACAGATTAGAAGATACAGACAGAACTACCAACAACATCAACCACCTTATATTTGAAAAAGGGGTCAAACATTTTCACTGGAAGACAGATAATCTCTTTAATGCATGGTGCTCAAAAAATGATTCTCCACATGCCAGAGATTAAAACTAGATCTATATCTGTCTCCATGCAGTAAAGTATAGTAAAAGTTGATCAAAGATTTATATATTAAATCAGAAGCACTAAATATATGGGAAGAGACACTAGGTAGAAATCTTGAAGACACTGAGTTAAGTAGAGAGCTCATGAACAAAACCCAAACTGCATGGGCAACACTTCAAAGAGCCAAGAACTGCAATCTCATCTTATTGAGAAATGTCTGTATGTCAAGAGAAATCACTAAAAGAGTAAAAAGAAAACCCATGAAATAGAAAAAAATATTGGCCAGCTGTCCCTTAGACAACAGATTTCTATCTAGAAAATATAAAGAAATTTTAAAAATCAGACTTCAAAACTTAAAGACACAATCAAAAAATGAGCATCTGAGATGTTTATGCACTTCTCAGATGAAGAGAGATAAATGGAAAATACATATATGAAAAAATGTAAAAAATATACAGCAAGCTTCATTGCAAGCCCATCAGAATGACTAAAAGACAAACAAGCACACAAACAAAAATTCTGACCACTACCAGTGTTGACAGGCTATGGAAAAAGGAGCTCTCATACCCAGTTGGTTGGAATATATAAAAATACAATTACTTTGGAAAAGAGTTGGGCAATTTTCTAAAAAATTAAATGCATATTTACCTTAAGACTTGATCTTTCTATGTTTAGATATGTACCCATGAGAAACCTAACATTGTATTGACATAGACTTGTGTATAAAATTTCACTGGAGCCTTCTTTCTCATAATAGTAAGTATGAAGGTCCTTCAACAAGTGGGGAGGCTAAGCAAATTGAAACAGATACCAGTTATAGAATGGACTCCTAGAAATCAAAGCAGTGGACTGTGAGTATATATAATATTTCTTACAGTAATAAATATAGAACAAAGCCAAGCCTAAAATGAATACACATTGGTGTATACTTTGTAAACCAATTTCAGTATGGGATTCTAATTCAAGAATGTGAAGGCAACAGCAATGGAAAGCAGATTAGTAAACGACCAAGGTGATATTTGGCAGGGTGGAGGAGTTATGTAGGATTGCAAGAAGCCTTTTGGGGAATGATATGTGTATTATATTTTCTGTAGTAATAGTTTCATAATTATACAGCAAGGTCAAAATTTAACAAAAATTCTTTGTAAACACTTTAAACTTCCAGTGTGCCAATTTTTCCTTGATAAACTTGTAAAAATAAAATAGTCCACATCATTCTTCTGCCTAAAGCTCTCCTAGATATTTCCTATTAGTAGATGATACTAAATTATATCATATCCAATAAATACAAAAGCCAAAATGTACACCGAACATGTTTTCATTCTGTTATAGTCAGCAAATAGTTCTTTTGCAACTTTATGAACTCGAAATTGTTTTCCACTAAAATAAGGTCTTGTGTAAAATTTAATTTGTTTCTACTTTTTAAAATTTCCATATCTTATTTAGTGAAAGGCTGAAAGCCTAATAAAGGAAGGACGGCCCTTTCACCATCACCAGCACATGACATATAAACAAGTGACAAGTAAGGAGTGTGAAAGCAGGGCTGTGTTTATTTCTTTTTCACTGATTCAAAAAATTTAATGTTCTAAATTGTCCCATACCCTGTTTAAAATAATACTCATTCATATCCAAACAGGTTTCAAGATTTCCTTGTTTGCTATACAAAAGGAATCCTCATTTCTTATAAAATGCCTTGTTCAAGCACCAAGAAGCTTGATGCTTGTATTAATTTACAATTAGACTCTTCAAGGTGCTGTTAGCCTATTCTTTATTTTATTTTATTTTATTGAGAAATAAATGGCAATAAGACAGTTTCAAAGTTGATTAGTTGGACAGTTTCAATAGTTATTACCTTATACATTGTTACCTTCTTAGTGGTTATCCATATTACAAGATACCAACAGGATATCCCGTCCAAACACTATTAAAACAAATCTTTCTTCTCATTGATTTAAGCAAAAGTAGGTGTATATCTATCCTAACTATACTGTATACACGGATACAGAATGGACCTTCCCTTTTGGTCCTGTCAGATATGGGTATTCCATTGGCATCTAAATACTATAGGTGCGTGAATTCAGCAAAACAATCCAACACAGTCCAAAAGTCCACAATAGTAGTGGGTTATCCACAGAAGTCGTTGGCTTGAATGTTTCACAGCTCAGGATATTAATATGGCTTTACTGTATATAGCTCATTTTTATACTTTTCTGCTGGATGGTTAAGACCAAGATAAACAAGACCTATATAACAAGAAATGTATCTTTTGTATCTGAAAAGGTCAGTAAAGTCCCCTAAGGATTTATCCTGTAACCCTGTACTGCAGTTTGCAGATCTTTTGTCAGTGTCAGCCATGTGGATGAGTCATGGCCATTGCTTGACAAATTTGCTCTCTGCAAAAGCCTGAGAGAATGTTTTCTCTCCATGTGACTCTCCTTAGGCACACTCCATGTCATCGATCATGTTGCTCTGTGGCCCCATTATCTCTTTGATCAGAAAATTTGGGACACAACTGAGTTACATGATGTTTCAGTACAGGTTCTTCTATGTCCTGAGTCTTTATTGACCTTGAAAGGCTAGAGTAAAAATGTTGGCTGTCCTTGCAGCTCTTCTATTTCTCTAATTTTTTGGTCTGCAAACTTAAGTTATTAACCCTCCAGAAGAATAGCAATACATGCAGTTGAGTGTAACTTCACTATCTGTCTGAATATCAAATATCTTAGGCATAGCATGTAACAGGTATTTTCCATCAAGTATTGATATGTGAAACTTTAAGTCCCTACAGTAGATGGAGATAAAAATTAAAAAAATGAAAAATATTTAAAGAATATGAGTAAACAATTGCATATTTTTACACAGAAATTGAGAAATCTAACCATATACAGCATTGTAGCAGGACAGTCCTGTGACTTTTTTTTCCTTCTGTCTTTTTAAAAAATTTATTACCTACTGTAAAAAACAGAGCAAACAAACTTTTGCTTGAGAGACAGTATAGTAATAATTGGTATGTCATGACAAGAGGTACATATTTACAAGACCAGAATGAAAGGCAGGGCTGTGTTTAACTTGTAACCACTTTCTTACAAGAAGCCAGTACCTGCTTTCATAAAGAAAAGCTGCAAATTTGCAAGGAAGTCTTCACTTATTTGGCAAGCCCTAAAGTAGCATCCCAGTGACTTCTGCAGCTGTGTTCAAGGGTGCTGCTGTCGTTTTACCAGGGATTGGCCTCAGGACTTTGCCCTTGACTGGCAGGCACTTATGCTGCTGAGTTATCTCTCCAGCCCTGTGCATTGTTTTGCGTCACCTTTTCAGCCTCACTGACTTTCTTCAGTTGCCCCTGGAAGGAATTATATTTCCTGGGGATCGGGATGTTGGATGTCTTGAAGTTGGCATGGGATGCTACATGCTGCTCTGAATCCAGAAGGCTGGCCAGCCCCGTAGAATCCAGTGCTAAAAACCATATTTAATTCTGATCCTTGTTGCTTCGTCTAGGACTGATAAGAGACCTGAATCTGTCTTCATGTTGGCCTGAATTGATATTGTACCTGGAACAACGTCGATGATATATTTTAATAGGATGCCAGGCCCCTAGTGTAAATGTAAGCTTTTCTCAGAGGGTAGTAGATATTTCCACCAGAGCACCAACACACTGTTTTGGATCACTTAAACAGCCTGGTAGAACATTATAAACATCACCGATTCTCAGAAAAACCGTGCAAGGGATCAATCAGGTTACGGATGCATCCATCAACCATAAAATGAATCCTCTGATTTGGACAATCGGCACAGCGGATGGGACTGAGAGTCAGGAGCTGTTGAGGCTTCTCCCAAGCGAACTCACTCTTTGAGTTGAGCCCTATGCAATGTCCTGCAGAATCACTGAGGATGGCTGCGTTTGGGTGATGTATGAGGCCTCACCAGCAGGAGGCAGCACTCAAACCGGCATCAATGTCCTGGTAGACGGCAGGACCAGCTGTGTAGAGGAACTTCTCTTGGGCAGAACAAGCCCTTCAAAAAACTACAATATGATGACTGTATCAGTTTAAGATATGGTCTGTGACTGTGTATCTATCTTACCTCTCTTGTGTATACATATATCTTTTTTTTCCACAACAGAATAGTGTTCTATTTACACTTTTGTGAAGTTAGTGACGCACGACACTAGGTTGCCTAAAAGTTTGTGCTAATATTGTTTAGACAAGATATCATGTCTGCATCTTGTCCTCTGAATAGCTACTACAAAGACAACAATATGCAATGTATTAATTATTGTAACCGTCCAACTAACTTGATTTGAAACTGTTTCATGAGGGCTGGGGAGATGGCACACTGGAATAAGTGCTTCCTTGGCAAGAGCAAGGGACTGAGTTCAATCCCCGGTTCCACCAAAAGAAAAAACAGAAAAAAAAACTGTTTCATTGCTATTTTACTTTTCTTTTCTTATTAAAATGAATTTTAAAACAAACCCAACCTGAATTGTGACTAGTTTAGAGCTAGCTGAGTATGGAAGGATGTTCTGTTTCATTCATATCTTATTAGATAATAAAAATAACTTTAGTGTTGGGCAGGTTTCACATACTTTTGTATAACATCTTTATTATTACCAGTTTTTATGTATATTTGACTTTATATTTGTATGGAACAAAAGCTTCTGCAAATTATGCAGTAATATATTACGAGCCACCTGCTACATTCACATCAGACACCAAGCCCTTCTTTAGAACGGATTTATGTATCTAAGAAAGGGCTATTTTTCTTATTCAGAGTGATGTTCCAAGGAACACATGATGTGCCTGATCAGTACTCTTTTTCACATCAGCCATCACAGATGAAGAGCAAGACAGCATCTTAGACTTTTCAGGATGTAAACTATGTAAAAACTTTCACTGTCATAAAGACAAAAGGCATGGATGAACAAATGACAATAATGCACTCATTGAACTTTCAAAATTGAAGCATACTCTAAACCACAAATTACTGCAAACAAAATAAATATTCAAATTCTCAGGCTGAGTAAGGAGCCTCTGTTTTCTTCCTGTCTGGTTTCTTCCTGAAGTTCCGTGGCTTCTGATTCAATCATAGGTGCAAAAGGAGGTAGGGGGTATCCTGAAGTCCAGGTTGAAATTTGAAAATGCATTTCCCTTTTCATCAAATTCTTTTCAAGTTAGTAATAGTTGTTCTACCCCAAAATATTAATTCTTTGTGGCACTTAAACAATTTTAGTGCAATGCTCCATGAAATATAAATTTGCAAATAAAATAGATATCCATTCATATCTCTGCAATATCTATCATTTGTAACACATGAAATGGTGAAAAGGTTTTATATTCTTTCCCTATGTGACACATTACAGAGACTCTTCACAGTGTCACCATAGAATTAGAGTCTTTCTTATTGAAATACGAGGAGGGATGGGAAGACATAATAGGACACCATAGTCTAGTTCAGTGTCTTCACTGGACAATCTATTTCTAAACACAGAGGCTGAATGTTCCACATGAGAAAATTTGGTATGGTGAAAGGAACATCTTTAGACTTGACATTTATGTCAGACAGAATGGCAAAATTGCATGTGAGCTGAGGGTGTTCCAGCAGTGACTTGAAGTACACCATATCCTCAATAAAAGAACAATAAAATGAAATGTCATGAACTCAAAAATCCTCTCATTTTTAAAGTTTTAAAGAACTCTATTCAGTATTTAACCACTAAAATAGTACGAGATAATAATGTAAAATTCAGTAACATGACATTCAGAATAAATTTTCAGAAGGAAATAATTTTCTTTTACAAAAAGTTTTCAGATATTTTTAATCACAAATTTCTTTCAGGTTCTAGTTTTGAGATAATCTGCCCTTCATAGTTTTCTGTGAAGATTAAAGTGTACTTGCTTTAAAACACAGCAACAAGCAGCACTTTTAAACTTTATGAAATCTCATGTATAATAAAATAAATCTATTTTTCTCATTAAACAACTTTTGGTGGAATCCAGTTTTCTCTGATATGACATTGCACCCACAAGTCAGAATGAATGAATGATGCCTAAACAGCATAAATCATTACTCACCTTTTCTGCTGATAATCACTTTGTTTTGGTCGTTTACGTAACAATATGTCAAGCATTTGGACATTTATGGGGACGCTGCAAAATTAAACAAGTCTTGGCTCATGGCCTTCTAAAATGAGAGACTTGCTTGTGATGCACCAGATGAGTTTGAACTTTTGATAAAAATAGTATTGTGCAAACTACCCCCATGTGCCCATGTTGCTCCCCACTCTCCACCATCTCACGCCACTTGGCTGCATCATCCCTCAGCACCAGGACATGCTTTCAATCCCACGACAGGTCAGGTGCATATCATCCTGTCTAATCTAATAATTATAACAAACTCTGAAGACAGATTACATCTTATCTCCTGGTTATCATGTTAACCATTCATAGTTTTAATGATACAAGCAAAAGACACAAGACTTAAGGTTCATGGATAAAAATAAGTGATTGCTGATAGCAACTGTAGTTTCCACAGTGTTAGTGTTGTACTGGTTCTTCCTGGCCAAGTCCACATTGGAAATAGGATGGGAAACACAGGTGTCTGTGCATATACTTAGTGGGCTGTATAGACCAGGACAACATCTTAGTTTAGAGAATTAAATCAGTTATGATGGTCAGTATAGACTAAAGGAAGACCTTATGTCCTTGTTATGGTTTTTGTCTAGTTGTCCCCACAAAGCCTCATGTAGTCATAGAGTGGGGACTTCTAGATTTTGAGATTAACTCATGATCTATTGAGACTATTGGTTTTAGTATTACTGGGATTATGGGTATGAGTACTACACCCCACCCTGAGGCAGATAGCCTGAATGCAATATAAGAGAGACAGACTTTCTCTCTGTTGCATTGTTGTTGTTCCACCGCCATGAACTGCTGCTCTCTGCCCTGTGCCAGTATGCCTTGGAGATAGCTGAGTATGGACTGAAACCTGCAGTAACTATGAGCTAAATTAACCTTTCCTTCCTTCATTTTAGGTGTTGGGTATTTGTCCCAGCAACAAGAGAAAAGTAACTAAGACAATCCTTTTCCCAAAGTTTTGTAAATCCAGGAAGGACCTAAAGCAGTGTCTGCACTAGCAAGATGCATATACATGTAAGAGATTCATAGAGAGCTATGTTTTGACATAAATACACCTTGATATAATGCATTTCAGTTGACTTCATTGAATAGGTGAAGAGTGGACTGATGAAATTATAAAGCCAGCAGCTAACAAAAAGCTATTTACCTTGTTACTCAAGAAGATGCATGGTAGCTACCAGAGAAAGAAAGATTTCCATGTCTTATGCTAGAAAGAAGACTTTCTATTTCTATATAACAGCACCGTATCAGTAAGGCCCTCCTTTCTTCTTACCTCTTCCAAGTATGTATGAGCTATACTTTCTGTTGTCTCTTTTGTGTGGTGTGTGTGTGTGTGTGTGTGTGTGTGTGTCTTTGACTTGAGAGCTGGAGAGAGAAAGTAGATAGAGGGAGTGAGGGAAGGGGGGAGAGAAAGAGACAGAACTTGCTTTTTACATTGTTCTTCATTCTCAAAGGGGAACCCTACATCTTCATTATTTATTGATTGTGCAGCATATTAGAAAATGCCCACCAGAAGGTTTTCATGGGAACTTAAAGTTATATTCTTGCTATTGACTGTGCATAGTATATGCATTTTAAAATTATATTTAAGAAATGCAGGAACACTGGAGGCATGCCTGCTATGTTTCTATGAATATTTAAGTAAAACTCATGGAAACCCTGGCTTTAGGAAACACTCTATGATCAATCCTTTACCCAGTCTACTGGCTCTTCTACTGTGCTCACTTTTTCCTCCCATTTCTCCTTTAGACTTGCTCTGAACATTGAAACAAGTCAAACATATGTGACAGTGGATGGACTCGTCCTGAAAGAGGTCAACTTTCTACACCAGGAGGGTCACCATCTTAAATAGGAAAATAGAGATATAGAAGACAAGCACTGCAGTTTCAACTATTATTGAATTGCTGCAATTCTTTCATTCCCTAAAAAATACATTTCAGGTGCTTCAGATGGGATTCATGGGGGGGGGGGGAGAGAGAGAGAGAGAGAGAGAGAGAGAGAGAGAGAGAGAGAGAGAGAATCTGTATAGTAATTGGAGTCTCTACTTGTATAAAACCACACAGTGTGCTGAACAATTTATTTCCAAAGTGCATAGAATTCGTGAGCACCATGTGAGGGACAGGAATCAGAGTTGCTTTTTTTCTTCCTAAAGTCATCTTCTCTTGTACCCAAGGGAGGAGTCTTGAAGAAGCCATGGGAAGTTGGTAGGAGTCAGAAGCTGATATGCTTTGAGCAAACAGGCTGCTGATGTGTGATTCTCTTCACTGAGAATCACAATTATTTGAAGCCACTTATTAGAGACAAATTCCCACTGAGAGCTGTAGCATGTGTCCGTAATCTTAGGCACTTGAGGCAGGAGGACCATAAATTTGAGCCACTTAGAAAGACTGTCTCAGAAAAGCCTGGGGCTGTAGCTCAGTGGCAGAAAACTCCTCTAGCATGCACCATATTCAGGATCCAATCCCCAGTACTGACTATGCAATTGTAATTTATGGGTATTGTACATAGATTTCCAGTACTCCAAGGCCTAAGACTATGCACATGTCAATCTAAGATTATATCTCGAAATCTATAATCTGTCTTCTAGGTGATTTTTGCAGCAGCCAGATGTGGACTGTTTTAGAGAATGAATATGTACTTGGGACAAAACAAATAAACTTAAAGTTGGCAATAGGTTTTTCATATTAGCTCAAATAGATTTCTAAATGTTTGGAATCAGAAAAGTCATAAGAGGACTGGTCAGACAGGTCAATGTGCTAAAATACCTGCTTAGGCAGAATGCAGCAGCCAGAGTTTGATCCCCAGCATGCTGTGCTGGTCCCACCCCACCGTGTGCTGAGATGGAGATTGAGATTGGGTGTGGTGGTGTGTGCCTGTAATTCCAGCACTTGGGAGACTGAAAACAGGAGGATCACTGCAAGTCTGATCTACAGAGTGATACCTTGTAGACCCTGTACAAAAAATAAAAAATTGTAAGTAAAGAATCCAAATATATGGGATTTTAATGTGGAACTTGAAATTCTTCAGCTAATACAAGGAAATGTCTCCATATTTGTAATAGGACAATTTGTTTTATTTAGTAATATATGTTTGTAGCCAAGAATGAATGCTCAAACAATTATATTTAGTCTAAATGCAGATTCTCACTGCACTCTTGTCTCTCTTCTAGATTGCATTAAGAAGACATTACACTGATGCTAGTGACTGTCCTTTTGGCTTCAGAGACGAGGAGACCATTCCATAGTGGTGCAGTGTCATGGGGTAGAAATGCTGGGAGGAAGGCAGTATGCTGGTAGAAGTTCCTCCATCTACCGTGTGGGAGCAGGGATGATTGGGCCTGGCTTAGCGATCACAGGAGCCTTCTGTCCAGATGGGTGTTAAGGAGGGCTTTGAGTTTTGGGTCCCAAGAAGAGAGAATGGGTTTAAGGGGGACTCTGATGAGAGAGAAATGTGAAGCCACACAGCAGATTGGGGCAATCATAAATGGTACCCTCAGTTCTGAGAGTCATCGGACAATGGAGTCTAAGAAAACTATGTGATATTCACTTGTAATGTATGTTTCTGCCTTGTCCCTTGATATCTCCTATTTTTCCAGTTCTCAGCAACAGCTGTTATAGTTTGGTGTTGGCTCTGCTCTTTAGAAACAGGAAAAGGACCACTTCCTTCAGTTCTATTGAAGCAGACAGAGAGCTTTGGCCTGGTCAGAAGTCAGCAGATGATCTTCATTCTCAGGCCTTTCTCATCACTCTGCCCTGCTATTTCATTATCCAAGCGACATATTGGAAACATTCTGGGGACCATTAATGTAGGCATTAGATCCATGGGGATCCCTTATGAGAAATTCTCATCTATTCCATTGTGCCTGGTGGGCAATGCAATGCACTAAGGAGAAACAGATGGAGATGGTCAGGACTGGATAGCTCAGCTAGTAAAAATTCAGGACTAATAAACTCAAGGTCAGAAGACTCTTCATTGCTGTAGTCAAAGAGCAATTAACCGAGACAGAGAATAATTTTCCAAAGGCAGCCATTAAAGCTGCACCCTGGCCAAGGACTGCTGCCCTCTTGAGGTCCAGAAGAGAGAAGGGGAATGTTAAATCTGCCCATTGATGGACAAAACAACTCATTAATATCCGTGAGTGCCTCTAGCAGGGCCAATCAAGAGAAAAGTCATTAAAGGCAGGGAAAGAGAAGGAGAAATAATGAAAGGATGACAGATCCTGACATCTGTGCTTGGACAAGTGCAAAATGACAATTGACAAGATGTGAAGGTTAGTAGGAATTGAGGGAAGAGTACTTCTGGAATTGCTCAGTGCAGCTGGTGCCACAGGAGATTGGTTATTTCTCAGGATGGAATACAGCAAAGACCTGGTCCAGATAATGATGTGTTGGTAGTGCCATCTTATCACAGATCAGGATTGTCACAGATTCAGCTTCAGCTAAAAAGGGATTTTGGAAGGAAATGATTAGAGCAGTACTGAGAAGATAAAAGATAAATATGTGAACCAAAGATAAACTCATGTGTATGTGTGGATTGTGTGTGTGTGTGTGTTTACATGTAGATTACATACAGGTTTCAAGAGAGACAAGGGGGAATGGGACTATCCTTGAATCTAGTATTTATGTCTTTAGTGTAGAGACGGAAAGACTGAGTCCACAACTCACCTACACATGTCACTCTCAACTCTTCTGGGAAGATGACTTAGGAGACTAAGCTCATTCTCTCACTTAAAGATTTCTTATTCATGTATCTATAGTGTATCTATTTTTAGTAGTAATTCTTTTGATGAGATGTCACTGTGAAAAGTAAACTCATGAAGTAGGTGCTATGCATGAGAAATAACAGTTTCATCCTCTGACTTTGTACTTTATATAATCATTTTCATTCATGAGATGCAAATATATTGTCAGCAAAGCCACTGTGACTCAAGCAGACATCAGGTTAAGAGTATTCTAGTATTTTAAGTTAAAGATATATAAGAAATAACTATCTTGCTTGCTCACCTTTTGCTATTTTAAAGAGTAATTTAAACATGCCTATTTCTGCAGAGATTATCTGCTCTTCATTATGAGAAAAGGAAGTCATGGTTTTAAACATCATCCTCAACTCTCAGTGTAGATGGAATAATGAAAAAAAATAGGACAGAGGCAATGTCTAAACTGGAATCTGGAAAGAAAAGAAAATCAGACATAAATGATTATGGAATGTTGTCTAACACTGAGCATTTGCTCAGATACCAATCACAGATTTGAAGAAGAACAGACACAGCACTGTTCCCTGCTCATCCTCATTCAAGGCTTTCATACACTGGCCACAGATGGGCCAGTGAGGACAGGGCTATTGTCCGAGTTTCTAAGCACCTAAAGATTACCATCAGGCTCAAGCAAGTGAACAGAGGCTGACAAAGAAGATGGCATTTGCGATGAAGTAATGCTTCAGCTCTTACCACCCTGCCCAATTCTTACAAAGTTAGTGTATAAAGAAACTAGGCTCTAATACACTCAAGTTGTTTCTCTGTTTAAGCAGATGAAATTGGAGTACTGGAAACATGATACATTGTGTGTCCCTGGGAAGTTCTCCATAAATGGTAATGTCACCTAGGCTTCAAAACAGTGTAACAAATACACACCCTGAAGTAGGTAGGGAAATAGGCACTCGGTACCACAACTTCAGATCTCCATTTTGTGATAATGCCTCATGGCTTCAGGTGCAGCTTTAATTAAGTATAAGCAATAAATCACCTTAGTTTAGTGAGAAATACTTCAAATCTAATTATTCCATAAAATATCAATCTAAATTTGGAAACTGACCCTATTTTCAAATCAATTTCTATTTCATGAGAAGTGCAAGCACAGGTTTCTAAATGACTGTACTTAAAACCACTCAAAGGGAACGATGATTGGTTTATTACTGTACGCAGTTTTTATCAGGACAAGAGGACTTCAAGGACCTACAGGGTGACTTTTTGCAGCACCTTATTTGTGCTATCAGACCGCAGTATTTTTCACACAGGAAAGTCTTTGGGTGTGATTTTCATATTTCATTTAATTATTTAGCTACAGTGGCATAATACAAGTCTATAGGTACCATAGGCTGCATAGGAAAATAGACTGCTTTTCAGACTGCAATGTTTTTCTGCATAGCATTGTATTAGATCTCCATCTGGGTACCAGAGTTAAAATCATGTACTAAATTTAGACTGCATTATAGTCAATGAAAATTTGTAGTTATTGTGACTTTCTGATCTTTTGCAATTGACTCTATGGTAAAATGGAAATATCAAAGTTTTAGCAAATGTTATATGAAAGTCAAATGAACAAATACAACTAGAACAATACCTGGCAAATAAAAAAGCAATATTTATAGACCATTATTTTCCTTGATTGTGCTTTGTTTGTGCTCTACTTAAAAGGAAGGTGTGGTGTCATAAACTGGCCCATTATTTTTTTATCCTAAAAATAATAATCATCTCATATATACATTGTTATGTCTGTATGTCATTTCGCAAAGGGTTGAGACAACCTATTAAAAAAAAGCAAGGCTAACCATGAAGTCACAAAACACAGGTGAACTCTTAGTGAGCTCATCATGCTAGAGCGACCCCTTAAAATCATTTCCGGTGTCCGGAGAATGTGCAGACTCCTGACACACAGCTCCCAAAGAGCTTCAAGAGATCCTTCTTATTTCCTTACCCTTTCTCCTCACACAGGACATCTAATAAAAATTTCCCAAATCATTCGTCTCACTCACATATATGCAAAATATCCTCAAGATCCAGTAATGTAGATGTGAGAGAGTATCCAAGTGTATGATACTGTCCCTTTTCTCCAAGTAGGTTAGGATTTACTTTTTACCATTGTCTTGTTTACTGTTCTGCCATCGCTGGGACAAATACCCAACATCCAAACTGAAGGAAGGAAAAGTTTATTTAGCTCACAGTTACTGGAGGTTTCAGTTCATACTCAGCTGGCTCCAAGGCAGAGTGGCACATGGCAAAGGGTAACCTTTGATGGCGGCAGCAAAGAGCAAGAGAGCAAAGGGAATGACAGCACCTTAGGCAGCTAGCCAGCCTCTCTTCCCTCCTTACACTATAATGCAATTACCTTCCCTAGGGCAGGTGTAGTGTCCACACCCACAATAATCAGTCACAAACTCCAGGAGCCATCCCATGAGTGCTTGAGGCTTTGGGGGGACACCAGACATAAACCATACAACCATATGGAAAGGGAATTGACAGAAAGCTTGAACAAGTTCAGCAATTCACTTTCTCATTTTTAATAGACTATTTTTAGAGCTCTTTGAACTTCACAGAAAAATGGAGAGGAATGGAGAGTCCTTGTGTATCAATTACCCCCTCACATGCACTGTCGCCAGCATGATCACCAACAATAGCGCTGACACATCAACTTCCAAAGACCACATCTTACACATTCTTTAGATTTGGACACATGTGTACATGGCATTGTGGTATCATCAAGGACATTTCCACTACCTTTAAATCAATCCATGCTTTGCCTTATTCTTCCATCTCTCCCTAATCTCTGGCCAACTCTAAACTGTTAGCATCTTCATGGTTTTCACGTTTTCTTGAATACTATATAGTTAGAATCGGTCTGTAGTTTTTTCAGTTTAGTTCTTTCAACCTACACATTTTAGGTCTCTTCACATCTTTTCATGGCCAATAGCTTACTCTTTTTAGCATGGAGGAATGTTCTCTTGTCTAGAGGTGCCACAGTTTATTCACTCATCTATAAAATCACATTTTGGTTGCTTTCAGGTTTTAGCACATATTTGTAAAGGGTGCAAACTCTCATGTGCGGATTTTGTTACAAAGCTTCCACTCATGTGGGTAAATACAAAGACACTTAATTATTGCATGGTGCATGTGACAGTGAGGCTTGCACTTGCAGCCAACTGTCGGCTCCCTTCCACGGTGCAGTACACTTCCCAGTCTCAGCCGCACTGAACAACTGTTCCTCTTTGTCACAAGCTTGGTTTTTCTCTCTCCCATTTTCCTTGGTTCTGTTTCCTCTTTTTCCTGACTTGTTTTGAAAGAAGATGTTCTCTGATAATAATAGATCAGTGTAGCACTTTGTCTGAGGCTGTTTCCTTAGAAACATGGGCTAGTGTGACTCATACCCATCTCCAGCTGTTCAGAAGCCCGTGAAGTCTCTTCACCTCTTAAGCGCCCCCCTTCCCCTTTCCACATCAGCAGTAGGAGTTTGGTAGACTGGGACTCCTTCTTCAAAGAACAAAACCTAAAGCATGAATCCAGAGATAAATAGATCCTTGAAGCTGGTCTTTGACCTTGGGAAGGTCACCTGGGTGAGCTCGACCAGTTCTTCTTAATATTATCACATCTCTATAAGGGAAAGGAATCCAGGCTTAAGGGCTGTACAGCCTAACATGAGGGTAGGTAGTCCTCAACCACAAGGATTTGTACAGCGAGTGTTGAGAAAAAGAAGTATTTCAATAAATATTTCATCTCCTTTTAGGGTACTATAAAGAAAAATGTCTATCAGAAAGCCTGGGCACCTAGGAAAGTAGAAAATTATTTTCCTCTAAGAATTTGTATCTATAGTCAGCCTGAATCTGCATTAGTTGGCTGGACTAAATACTTTAAGTGGAGAATTTTTTAAAAAGTTATCTGAAGCCAGTAGTGCTTCAAGATACTGGAAGAAGCAAATATAAATTTTCTCTGATGAGCTGGGCAGGCAAGATGGCTCAGTGGAATAAGTGCTTCCCTGGCAAGCACAAGGGCCTGAGTTCAATCCCCCAATCTTAAAAAATAAAAATTTATGTGATGAGACTTATTTCTTGGTTCTAAGACAATTTCCATAAGTAAAGTTCTAAGATAGCATGCAAATTCATAGTAAGAACTTAAAATTCACAAGAAAACAAGTATAAATCAGATGCAGCAAATACGCTGGTAGCTGAATTGCCAAGCTAAAGCCCCAAACTCTGGAGTTGTAAGATAAGCCATATGTTCAAACAGTTTAATAAAGTACATAGAGGGCTTGTGTATATGAGTCAAGAAAAATATGTTAAATGTATCAAGAAAATTGACAAAGGGCCAAAATCAAAGTTTTAAAAAGAGCAAAAATGATGTTAGCAATATGATTCAAATTGAAAAATTAAAAATAAAATTTACAATAAATTAGTTGCCTCTGATAAGATAATAAACAGGAAAATTTACATAGATTAAGTAGAAGTACAATAGAGATATTTTGAGGCTTGAATGATTAACTAAGAAGTCTAAAATATATTTAATCAGGAGAGAAGCATATAGAGATATATTTGACTAAAATTTATTTGCCTTTCTATATATTTTTTAGAATACTGATTGTTAATTTCTACAAAAATCTCATTGGGATTATTAATGAAACTGCTTTGGACCTGTAAGTCTTATGGCAAGAACTGATATTTCACTGTTCTGCCAGGTGTTTAGGCTGTGTGCCACCAGGAAAAAGATCAGAATGTGGTGAGATGTCACTGAAAAAAACATAACCATGCCCATCCGGATCCGGTGGTACACTGTCTACATAGGGCATGAGGGAGGGAGGGAGGGAGAGGGGAGAGAGTAACACACACACACACACACACACACACACACACACACACACACACCGTGCAGAGACAGACAGAGAGAGAGAGAGAGAGAGAGAGAGAGAGAGAGAGACAGACTTGATCCAGCCCTCTGCAATCTAAACCTCCAGTGCACCGATTTCCCATAGCCACTAGGGTTCCTGTGTTGCACTCATCCCAGACCATGCTGCAGTACAAAGCCCTGGTCCCTCGCTAACAGAAATCGATGTGATTGTGCCTGCCTAGGTGCTGTCTGATGCATAGACTCAAGCCAATCAGAGCATACAAACCTAAACTAAGAACAGGAAAATAGAGTCCTGAATAAAGGAATATGCCCAGCACAGCCTAGGAGCGCTGTTTATCTCTTTGCAAGGAAATTTTCTAGGGGACCAAGCCACTCTTAGGCCACCATGCAAGGAGAAAAGAGCTGTGTCTGACTACATTTCCCAATAAGTATTTTTATGATTTCTGACTCAAAAGTAATTCATCAGCTAAAAGGCCTGGAGATGTGTTAGAAGCTCAGTGTAAAGGCCTTGTGTTAAGTCTCCAGTATGAAAAGAAACACATTTCTTGCATATTCTTTTACATGGACTCTCACCCAATGTTTAACTAGAACAAAATAAGGTAAAATTAACACCTTTGCATTAGGTATCTCTAAGATATCTTACAAAATAAAGATACTCAGGTTTCTTTTTTAATTTGGTATTTAAATTATTCAATATTCAAAGAAATGCCTTTGAATCTGAGTCTATTAGTGCTGTTTTCTTCTTCTTCTTCTTCTTCTTCATCTTCTTCTTCTTCTTCTTCTTCTTCTTCTTTTTCTTCTCTTCTTCTTTTTATTATTGTTCTTTTTTCTTCTCTTTCTTCTTTTCCTCCTCTTTCTGCTCTTCTTCCTGTTCCTCCTTCTTCTCCTCTGCCTTCTCTAATTTTCAATCATGAAAAATACTTTCAGGAAAGCTTATCAGAGGAAGAGACCATGTTCTCATGAATTTCCTCAGAAACTTGGGATGGAGGATGAGAGAAGCCTAGAGACACCACAACCCTTGAAAACTGAACCCTTCTGGCATGAGTGAAATTCCCTGGCTAGAAGACCACTGACAGCAGCTGCAAGAACTGTGTTCATTAAGTCCTCTGCAAGCTACATAAGACCTGCTTTCACACTCTGAGGAGGAACTGTGCCCCAAACAGCATGAAGGAGATGGCTTTGTTCCCATTCTGCTATCGTCATGACATGCTAAGGCACTAGAGAAGGCAATATGTTATCACTAGTTGCTTTTTTAGAATATTTGGCAATGTCACCTTCTCCTTGGACTTTGGCATAGCCACCTAGATACTAACAGAAACAGCAATGGCAAATGCCACTTACTAGATCTGAGAGAGGAAAGTAAGTTTATATTTAGGGGAATGAGGGACCCTCTCACAGAGGGCCAGAAATAGGTGAGAGTTTAAGACTCTTGTGGAGGACAAGTGCCTGAGACTCTGGACTGTAAGTTGGAAGGCCCAGGGTTGAGCTACTTTTCAGATAAGCACTACTCTTAGGAGGAGGTTGCTCCGCTCTCTGCTGAGCCACATTCTCCTTATGGAATGTTTCATCATAGACTCCAGACAGAGTGACACACCACCTCAGACAGCACCAGCCTCCTGCTTTCTCTTGCTGAAGCCCAGTTGGAAGGAAAGTGCTTCTCCTTTCCGACAGTCCCAATAAAGTGTCTGCTGTCATTGGCTTAGGTCTGTATTGCGCACATTGCTCCTACAGCCAGGAAGGATTCTGTCCCCTTCACAATATTGGAAGAGGGATTTACCCAAAGGTATAATCTATGGTTACTAGAAGACAATAAAAGAAAAGACAATAAAAACTGGGAAGCAAAGCAATAAACACCTAATAGAAGGGTAAGATTTGTGAGATGAGAATGCTGACTTCTTTCAAATGGGATTGTATACCAGTGAATAAATTTGTTATTATTAATAATGTGGCACAATGATGAAAACTAGAAGTCTGGGTTATAAAGTTACTGGTAGAAATCTGAGAATGCTTTCAGGGTAAGTTAAATCCTTTTTTTGTACAATTCCTCTCATCTTTCAAAAGCTCAATATCTGAAACTCTGCAATTACAGTTTTATTGTTTTAGTTTAAACCCATCAAAGACGCTTTTCCTAGATAGAGTATAACAGTGTCATTTCACACTTGCAAGAGAACAAGAAGTCATTTCTCAGAAATATTGAGATCATATTTTGATATCAGAATCATAGACAAGGTGAGATAAAAATATTGGGCCCTAAAGGGAAGAACAAAAGGAAACCATCTCAAAAGCTGAATGTCAGAAGGTACGGAGGTTACAGAAAAGGAAAAGAAATAATCCCCGGGCTAACTTTGTAATTTTGCTTCATATCTCATTATTAGGTTAATAGTTTTCAACCAGTCAGGATTTTACCACTGTGAAAACATTTGGATATATCTGGAGACAGTTTTGGATTTTTCATTTGCATGGAGATGAGCTAGTGGTATTTTCAGTATCTAATGGGCAGAGGCTAGAAGTGCTATTGGATATTGCTGAATGTAAAGAAAGCCCCATACAGTAAAGAGTTATTGAGTCCAGTATGTCAATAACACTATTTTTGAGAAACTCTTTAGCTTCATAACCAAATTTTCAGGTCAACAAAGCACAGTGAGGTTGCTGCTTGCTACTGGTCATCATATAGCAGGCAGGAAGTAAACTATGACAGCTAAGCAAGTTTTTGCTTCGCTTCAAATTTGAGATGTCAGGGACTTGCATTCTATGTGACTTAGGGTTCTAACAGCAGGTGAATCCTGCCTTGTCAGCCTACCTAAAAAGTCAGGATTGGCAGATTTCAGTCTAAATAGATGCTGCACGTTGAGTCCTTGACAATACCCAGGGTTCTATTTTTCTCCATCAATTTAATTTCCAAAATTAACGCCAGCACTGTATACCACCATCTCACTGGGGCTGACAATATCATTTTGAGCAAATCATGCAGAAAAAACATAAAAAGGGAACCACAGAGCAGAGATCCAATTTTCCTCCTGTAAGAAAGGGACTCAGAGGTGAAACAATTTGTTTAGTGGATGCTTGTACCTTGGACTACTGGGAGCTGGAAAAGGAAAACACAACCCAAAGAAAGTATGGATGCAATTCCAAGGAAGGTAGTGGTATTATAAGGAGGGCGATAAGAATTGAAACCCTTGGTAGGAATGAAACTAAGTTCAATAATACTGGTTGTGAGTGAGAAATTCTCTAGAAGGTATGGAAAACTGCAAGGGTACTCCAGTGAGAGGTAAGGATTTGTTTCATGTGGGAAATAAGGATTACATGCTAACAAGAAAGAAGGAAGGAAGGGAAATATGTCTCCATATCTCTGTCTGTCTGTCTGTCCATCCGTCTGTCTGTCTGTCTGTCTGTCTGTCTGTCTGTCTGTCTATCTATCTATCTATCTATCTATCTATCTATCTATCTATCCATCCAAGATAGATAAAATAATTGTATTACCTATTTCTGTTGGTTTACTGGAAGGCACAGCTAATGCTTAAACTTTTTTGGCCAATTTAATATGCTTATATCTGGTAATGTGAACAACAGCTTTGAAGACAACATTATACAATATAAAAACTACTGTTGAATTCCTGTCATCTTATATTTGAAATTCTCTATCATTTCCATGTTTTTAAAATTATTTTTTAATCTTTCACAAAAAAGACAAATTGAAAATAAAAAATGCCTTTGTAGTATGGCTATGTTTCATTATCAGTCAAGTATAAATTACTGGACCTTATATATGAAACACAGATACATCGGTGGTAATCTTAAATCCTCCGATAAGGTTTGAAAATGAAAATTATTCATTACATAATCTGATGTCCTGTGTATGCAGCAATTGCCTGTCATCCAGTGTTTTTCAATTTATGGCTACTTGAGATCCTTTCAAAGCACAAATACAACTTGAAAATGTGGGAATGTTGAACTAAGAAAACATTCTGAAATACAATTTATATTTAACCACAACAACAGCCCCTACGCAAGGGTGAACATTAAGATGCAAAGTGGAAAAAAATGCTTTGTCCCAAGTCATGAATTAGTAAAGCTGGAGGCAGGACACATGCCTCTTTGTGTAATTCCTATTTCAGAACTCTGTCAACTGCATCAAAATAGCTTCTTCCCTAAAGAGATAAATAGGTTAAAAGGAAGTCAGTTTAAAAAATGAAGAAGGGGAAAAATCCCTGACAAGTTCTTGGACTCTAATTCTTATTTTCATATATTCTGAGAACAACAAAGTAAAATTTCAATGACATATACTGTTTTATCTAAATGTCTAATACAAATGTGTATAATACAAATATTTAAATTCAAATTTTGGAGATAAATTTGTTTAAGATTCTGATATTTGATAATCTAAAGAAAAAGGAGAAACATCTCAAATGCAAGAACACCAATATTTTAGGTGAGAAAAGGACTGGAGATGATGTTATAATAGACTTCAAATTCTTATTTCTCATAGACAAAGGGAGGACAAGGTAATGGGCTGGGAGGACAAGGTTCTCGGTCACGTTGAAGCCTTCTATGGACTTAAGACTCACGCTTTAGATGAAGACAGAAGAAGTGGATAGTGCAGGGACAGATTTTTCTTTGAACTCTTCCTATAACCAAAACTTCTGTGGAAGCAGAAAAGTCCACAAATTTAAGTCTATGAGGAGAAAGTCATTGTTTAAACCAGAAAACACACAAACTTATTATCAATGTTCCTTCCAGAAAGATCACTACCACACAACCCCAAGCCTCGGTGGTTTGCTCCTTCCTTGTCTTGCTATTGTCTTGGTGTCTCTCTTACAAATAAACCCAGAATCTACTTGTGGAGAAATCTGAAGCATCAAGGTGTAGGGCAAACTTGGGAATTTCATCCACACCCTAAATTGGGTTAGTACATGGACACTGGCAATGAATTTCTGGGTAAACTTTAGAGAGAAGAGGACTATTATGAACATTAGTACTAATGACTGGGCTAAACCCAGTTTTTCTTCTAGATCCTCTACCCATCTTTTGAATCCGTAACAATGATGTCACCTTTTGCAACCTAGAAATGTCAGTTCATGGAAAACTGAGGAGAAAGTTGCTTACAAAAAGAAGTGCTTTGTTGTCAGTTGTAATAAACTCAGGAGGGAAAAAATGAGATGTCAATAAAATGAGTAACAATAACACAGACAGAAACTGGCTCACTTCAACTGGTTTTTTTTTTTTTTTTTTTTTTTTTTTTTGGACAGGATCTACAGCATCTACAGGGTTTACAGGGTCTCACTACATAGATCAGACTTTAGTGAACCTCCTGTTTTCAGCCTCCCAAGTGCTGGGATTACAGGTGCATACCACCATGCCCAGTTTCTGTCATTGTCTCAGTGCACCCCTGGGGTGGATCTGGCACTGCACG